>JAOTAV010065565.1:26155-39521 GCA_026546445.1 Cyclargus thomasi | reverse complement strand
ATCCCCTTAAATGGCGACAAAAAAATTCGTGAAAAAAACCGTCCTGTCCGCGGACAAAGTCGCGGGCAAAAGCTAGTTACAAATAAATGTTAAAGTGTGACTGCCTGTGTGTTACTTTTTTGCTGGTTATAGAGGTACTTTGAGTCTCAGGAAGGAGACAGAATAATTTTCACCCCGGAATAAACGTCTGTACGTTTTTTCACGATAAACGAATTTTGGCGCAACGGAGTTACGGGTATCACCTAGTTATACTTGAAAATCCACCGTAAACATTAACCTCAATATGCCTAAGCCTTTTAGTCTTACTTTAGTCTTCAATTTCGAGAATACTTCGAAACACCCCATTAATTCCTAAAATCTTGGGGCGGGTTTTACAGGTGCTTGCGCTTCTAATATTCGTAGACATTTAATTTTGAAAATTATGTTACTCCACATCAATTTAGAAAATTAATTACTAAGGAAACATCGAGTTAATTACTCGTTCATAAATAGTAAAAGTAAACCATTATATTAAGCTTACCGACTACCGTTATACCGACTTATTTAAAATTAAAGTTAGTCAGTTAATTTAAAAGCTTTCAAACGGCGCCTAAGACGATCAAACGACCATTGACAATACAGAGTTCTCACTATGCGAGCACAAAGTCTGGGTAGTATTTTAAGTATGATAGATGACCACAAGGAACACGAGACACCGCGTCCGTCTGCATTGCACCGTGCCGTGCCGCGCCCGGGGATTACGTAACGTCGAATTATCGCGGTAAATAATAAAATATATTATTCAATATCTTAGCTTTAGAAATCCACAGATTGCAGTTGTAAATGGATTCCTGCAGCGCCCGTTCAATATTTAATCCCGTTGTTCAAACAAAGAATCGAGAGTTAAATCGGCGGAGGCATTTTCTTTTAGTACATTTATAATGGAGTGAACAACTTCGGTAATAAATTATATCATGGATGAACTTCTTAGGCGTTTGCCTTTTGTTCAACAAAAAGTAGAGGTAGTGAATTGAATTAATTTGGAAATGAGTTACGACGACATAGCCTGCTTACCGTCACAATTTATGACGGGAACTTGTTCCCTAGTTACAACATCTACGACAAAGAATCAAGGTAACTTATAATATTTTGGACAATTAATTATTATTTTATTGTGAACTTAAGTCGCCTTTATTAAACAAATAAAATGAAATAATAAGTATATTGTTCATTTTGACACTTTAGAAGTAGCGTTTCTGTGATGGTTTTTTTAATGATATATAGGGAGCAAGCGAGTAGACGGTTTACCTGTTGGAATCATCTAGGTACTTGGAACACAACTCCCTCAACTCGGATGTCACTGCTCCCGCAAGCGATTCCATTTGCGCAAAAGGTACAACGTATGTGAAAAAATTCGAAAAATTCGAATTGGCCCCTTGAATGCATTACCTCAAACCAAAAAAGATCTGAGCTCTCAACAAAATGACTTATGATATTTAGCATAATGTATATCAAATAACCAAACTATTTTTAATCGCTTTGCCCTTTCCCATTTGATACATGCGAAAAATGAGAATTGACCCCTTTAACGGTCCACCTCAGGCAATAAAAAAATCTAAGCGCTCTGCACAATGACTGAGGGCATATCGAATGATCGAATAGAAATCGCTTTGCTCCGTATCATTTCTGCTTATTGTGTATCTAATTATTTTCAGCTAATCGCTTATTTCTTTGTAAGAATGGGGTATATTCTCAGAGTTGGTTTGAGCTATTTTTTCTTAATATTTTATAAAATCGGTTACAGAAACTCTGAAAAAGTATGGTTGTTCGGTTTTCAAGAGACTGGGCGTTTTCTTCACCTATTTTTTCTGTTACTGAAGCACCAATGTCAAATGTCTGGTTTTACTAGGTACACTTGAAACTTGAACAATGTACAGTGTACAAATAATAAACTATTCAATACAGTTCTCTACATTATACAGTATTTTTATAGCCGGCCTTTTTACTTAGTCTAACATTTTCGAAATTTGATAATGTATTACTCAGGTAAGTTGATATAGAACCGGATTGCGGATTCCAGCAAACAGATCACTATTCAAATTCAAAATATTTATTTCAGATTTTCATCCATAATGTTAGTATCAAGAGGTCCTTACTCCAGTGTTAGTAACTCTTAAATATTATTAAAGAAAATAATTATTATATGATGTTTGGGAACCTCGCTACCGGAGCATGGAGTTGCGCCCAGTGCTCCAGCAACTTGGAGTCTAATATACTACTAATACTTTACTACTATTTTTGGACTGTTGCACACACGCGACCAGAGCGAGCGTCGTTTTCTGAATTGACTGAAAACACTGAGTATCCTCGGCATACATAGTTAAGGCGCTACAGTTTCGCGGTAGGCCAAACAGCATCCTAAATATGTTCTTGAACTGGACTCTTTGCGTGCTGTATGATCGCTGCGTATTGCGTATACTATAATTACATGGAATTGATATACTCCGACAAAATGACGTAGGTCCGTCAACTGACTATGTTTTGATTATGAATTGAATATTTTGATTTTTTACTGACCTCATCAGTATGTTATAGCTACGCTCAATGAAGCCTTTATTTCATATAAATAGTGTAGACGTGTTATGGCATTGCTATCTCACTTCTGGGGTGATATTTTATAGTGAGAATTGAGAAAAAAAGAAACGAATATTTTCTACATTTTATATTTTTATCTGACGAAGCACCTTTTTCTATACAGTGTATAAAAATGTATTGATATGTTTTAACATTCAGGAATGATAAAGAACATAGACAAAACCATAAGGCTAGACATGTCAGGGGTCTGTTTCCAGATATATGACAATTATTCCATCCATCCACAACATACGCTCGTGACAGATGAAAGAATGTAAAATCTGTCAAACAAAGTACGGATAGCCTATCTGGCATGTATCAGAAAGTGGTGCAACAGACCCTCTGAGAATTGGGAAATGATGTCTTCTAAACTTGTAAAACGGTAAACGGGGCCCTATCGCTAAGACTTCCATGTCTGTCAGTCTGTATCTCAAAAACGGTTATAACTAGATAATTGAAATTTATAACACTTAATTTACTGAAAACAAAATAAATTAAATGTTTAAGAGTATGTAGCTCTCATAAAACAAACGTGTTTTTTGACAGTTTTGTCTTATTATATACTAGATGGCGCAGCCGTACGTTTACATCTCGCTATCGCTTGATATTTTATTTTATTTTGTTTTATTGGGAAAATAAACAGTTTATAAGTTAGTTACCATATTATCTAAAAATATTATAATGAAACCATTGACATGTTTTCACATATAGGATGATACTAGTAAGCATTAGATAGAAAAGTTGTTCAACATACAAAATAAACAGAGTGTAAACATACTTTAATATGAGTTGTTCAACTTTCAGAAAGACGTTCTCTCAATTTTTACCTCTTTACTGGTACGGAACCCTTCGTATATTATGTGTATGTATAAAATACACCTTGATGACCCTTTCTGAAGTGTTTAAGCTTAAAAGCGAATGTAATAAAATATTTTCAGTGGTGTACAGATGCACAGCTGATATCTTAGTGATGACCAACAATACAATCAATAATTGTAGTGTTTTGATCTCTACTAAGATTTGATTATATTATTTTCGTTATAGTTAAATAAGTTTTTTCTTTCTTTAAAATAATATTTTTATTTTATTAGGAAAGTAAATAGTAATGTATTACATACATGTAACAGTAAAGCGTTACGTTAAATAAACAAAGTAAAGCGTTTGGTTAAAATGCCTGAAAGGATAATATCTGTTAAAGCTATATATTTCCATTTTCAAACATAATATAGAAAACAAAGAGCTTGCACTGCGTCAAAAATGGCAATATTCATACATATACACAAAAGAAATAAAACTTAATCACACAGACCTAAACCCCATGATATTAAAGGTTTTCCTCACAAATGTTTGTTGTAATATTTTCTTGTATCTTTTGTATGAATGCGGTACCGGTTATATTGATTTTTGTCGACCCGTGAATAGGCCAGCTAAGTGAAGAAACTAAATTTAAAAAACGCTTGAATGAAAAAGAAAGGCAACTTTTGTCATTCGTCTGTGCTAGGTACAATCAGGGAAGTTGACGCAGAGCCAGATTGCTGATGTAACTTACATGGAGCCGACATATTTCGACTAAATGACGTAGAACCTTCAAATGGCTCTCTCTCAATTTGATCCATGATACTTCGTAAAGAAATAAAATGTTTAATGTTAATACAGTCTTTATAATAATTTGTTTGTAGCGAGTGAGGTTTGCTGCGTCAGAATGCGAAGTAAACACTAAACAGGCTTAAAACAATATTTTTGTTGAAAAGAAAATAAGGTAAACAACCAAAGAATATATATCGCTGCAGAAGAGATATTTGAAGTTATTTACAAAGAAATCATATAAGTTAACTTTAATGGAAAAATAACCATTCAGGTAATTTTTAGGCGTAACCAAAAAATACGTGTAATATTTATGTCCTAAGCTCTAGCCGAATATATCTTATTTTTATACCTAATATTCCTGACACTTTTGTTTATTACGAAACTGCGAAATATTAATACCATTAGCTATTATGGTATAATAGTAACACTGGACTCATGGGCAATTTGAAAAGCATTTAAATACGTTGCACAATCAGGTAGCAATCCCAATATCAATTAAATCGAAAACAATATTAAGCCAAATGGAATCCCTGCTTATGCATTTTATGTGTACAGTGAAATGACCGCACGCGTTTTGTTTCATTAGTTAATTAGTGGCATACATTTTGTTTCCATTTCGGTAACCAATACTACAATAATATTATGCTAAAAGCCTTATTTAATTAGTTAATATCTTAAAATAATAATTAATATTATCGCGAATATCGCTTAATAGGTTTAGTACTATTTAAACGAAAACTTGTTTAACTAACATTATAATAAATTGACATCTCAACCCAAACAGTTTTAACTGTTATTAATGTCCCTCATGGGTTTTACGACTGGCCCCGACGCTGAAATAAATCCTGATAATTTTATACATACACGGTACTTATCGATAAATACATTATTTTATGTACAATTAGAGAAGTTGAAACAGATACAGATTGGGGATTTAACTAATTCGGTCGCGCCATGTCAAACTCAGCCGACAGATCACGGCTAACATGGAATTAACATGTTCCGACCAAATGACGTAGGTCCGTCAACTGGCTCTCTTTTAATTTCCCTCATTTTACAAAGTTGTGTGTCGAAAAAAGATTTTTCTTAAATTATTTTTTATACCCTCATCTATAACTTTAAGAGAGTAAACGTGCATTCCACTGTTAATGCGAAAATTCCTTGCGTTATTTATTCGCATCACGCCAATTCTCTGTAGAGCGTCTTCCGGGTCAGCGGTGGGGGTCCCGGTTACACCGGCTCCGCTGGTAAACATTCGCAACCGTACAAAAATACAGATAGATTAACAATTTAAAGCCGCCTCCTATTTACACCCCATGTCCGTCGTACATCAACGTTTTACAGTGCCGTGCCGAGATCGCCGCATCGACGTTACCTAATCGCAGTACGGAATGTCCACTTGCTACGTTGATGACGTGCAAAAATGATCTTTGAGAAATTCGTGTCGGTATATATGAGCACGTGTACCACGGCATAATGAAATTGCTCACGAAATAGCTCGGAGTATGGTTATGAAGTTTTGGATATTCGAAATCGCCGTGTTATATGCTCTAGATGGATTCGAGTGGATCGAGCCTACACGAGCCTACTCGTATCACAACGTAACGACATGCGAGGAATTCGAACGAGACGCCCAATTTCGCCCAAAAGATATTGTGAAATCGGCGTGGAAAATCATATATTTTTGGTCTGATACTGTCGAAACGAATCCTATTATATTTTCTTTGTTGGATAGTAAGGTAAGTCAGTAAACGTAGTCTGTTTGGTAACAAAAATAAAGGAATTGACACTTTCATTTAAATTTTAAAAAGCAATCCCTTTTTAAGTAAGTTTTTTAAATCGGCGCCGCAATTCGGTTCACATTTATTTAAACCGAAACTTTTAAAATTTAAACACTAGCTTTTAGTTTTGTATTCACGCCCATGATGTCGGCATCATTTTTTCAACCTATATTCGCTTTTCCCATTTGCGTTAAAACTTCGCTGAAGGTTGTCAAACGTCGTTATATTTGAGTGTATTTTTATACCGAAATGCATAATAAAATAGGCAATAAGCAGTTGTTTAGGCAGTCGACCGAAGAATTGTATATTTCTAAAAGAAAAACCCCTTGAAAAAGATTGTTATACCACAACGGTATCCGTTTTTTAGGGGTTGGAGAATTTCAAGGTCGTGGTAGAAACGCTGGCTCCGGAGCTGCGTCACGTGGAGTGGTACAAGGCTATTTTTATGATGATACCGCGACCCGGAGTCCAGGTGGTGTTCGTCGACGGGGGCACGCCGGGAGCCTTCCGCGGCATTGTCAAGATGGAGCAGCGGGGTAAACGTGAGTACCTACCGAGGTAGGTTGCGTGTTCAAATCACGTCACGTCACTACGTAAGTAAATCTTTAGTTATCAAATAACCTCATATCTAGTTTTGTACAATTAGTAAGAAAAAAATATAATCAGTTTATTTGTTTAATAAAATATAGCCATTTTTGAGATACGAGGTTGAGGCAGTAAGGCATCGAAATCTTTCATCCGATTCCTCGAAATCTAACAAAATGTATACAAGTCAAAAAAATCATAAAGCAAAGAGTACAAAACATAAAAAGGTTTTTAGAAAGAAGTTTACTACAGCGCTGTTTCACTACTGAGTTAAAGGTATGGTCAAGCATTGAAGGCATACAATGTTTTTGGCTAATTTCAGAAAACCCATTATTATTTTTACTTTTTTTAAAAATCTGGACCCGACAGAGATTTGAGAGTGGTGAATCACCAGATTTGAATAGTGCCCCGCAAGATTTGTAAACTTTTATAACTGGATTAATCGAGGAAGCCATTGAGAAATAAAAATATATAACAGATCCTTCGCAGTCACTATTTACATGATACACTGCGCTGTATGGATTGCCGTAGCGGCAGCTTTTGGTTACGCAATATATCAATGTCCAGGTGCACTTTTATTTCAGAAACAAAACGAAAATTTGAAGGGACACGGACGGTCCACTGCAAATTCAAACCGAACGGAGCCTGACGAACTTGTTGTATTGAGAACAATGCGGCCAGTTTCACTGTTATATCCGACGTGATCAAAATTTTGTCGGACGAAACGACTGTACTTTTGCCGGGCCAATTAAAATTTAGTTTATGTTTGAACGAGTTAGGCAAATTGTATTTATAGTTGGCGTTTCGTTAACCGTTAGCATATTTTATATCCCAGGATACTTGTCTACAAACGTAGGTATTCTAGTCTCATAGAGTAGGCGCAGTCGTTAAGATACGAGCGTTAATGATGTTATCACAATACGCCTATAAAATATTTTAACGTTGGTTCTCAGCAATAAATAAGGAAGTGAATCGCGGCAAAATGTCGGACACATTTTTAGCCCTCGTCAGAGTCCGGGCAGCGCGGCGTGAAGGTGGGAGGACAATAATACTCTGTACGTACCCTCTGCCGCCATTTCCGCACATAACTTTCACGACTTGACTCGTAATGATAATAAACGGCTCACATCATTTTTTTCTTAAAGCAAATAAAACGAGATTTTAAAATCATATTCACTAAAAGCTTTTTAGAAGCTTTTTCGTTGCTCGAGTACAGTTGCAAATGCTAATACAGTAAGTAAATATGGTTAAATAATTTTTAAACAAAAAATAAACACTGACTTCTCCAGCAACAATTGATAGATGAGCTAAAACGTAACAAATAATTTTTTTCTCTGTTAGAGCCTAATAAGGATTAACGTAAGCCTCAACAATAACCGTAATCGATCTGTGGCAATCGGCTTGATTTTTGGCATGGAATTAGTTTCAAGGATGGAGAGTAAGAAAGGCTTGGTCATAGAAAAAGATTTTGTTTCCAGAATAAGCGTATTTTACGTGAATTTCTTATTTAATGCTAGCGAAGCTGCGGCCTAAAGCTTGCCGTAAATATAGTTGTATCATAAAAGTTGATTCAATACCAAACTGTAGATCTAAGTAAGTTGGCCACGTTATGTCAAACTCAGCCAGCAAGTCACGACATACATGGAGTTGACATAGAATATTCTAAAGAAATTTCTTCATAGTACCAAATTTAGATACTCTAAACAACGCCTTAATAATATTTTTAAATTATATTATCTATTAAATTTGAAACGGCTATTTATGATGATTATACATGCTCGTTTGTTTTGATGTGAAAGACCACAAACAGTGCACATTAAATGCTATAATGCAGGACATATCACATATATATGTCAGAGATGATAATGATGATGATAATTGATGAAATTTACACGATAGTATATGCCCGCTGTCTTATAGAACTGAACTATATCTATCGGGTCTATCGGGTCCGCTTGTTCTAGTATAGTATAATATTATAGCACAGGAATCCCATTTTATCTACTATATAAAAATAAGTCGGGTTTTCCTTCCTGACGAACTTCCTCCTGAACGCACAAACCAATTTCCAAAAATTACCAGGAAGTATGGTTAGAAGGAAATTATGTACCAGATTTTAAGTTGGAAGAAGACAAATACATCTGCGAAAACCGCAATAAAAACGAATCAGTAGTTTTCGTGTTGAAGAAAAGTTTGACAAAAACTCTTACCCTCTCTTTTTCCCTTTGACGGGTGGGGGGATTTTTTGTATACCAAATGCTAGAAGACAAATACATCTATGATAACTGCATTCAAATCGAATTGGTAGTTTTAATGTTAAAGAAGAAGTTTGATACAAACTCTTACCCCCTGTTTTGTCCCTTTAGAGGGGTAGGGGGAAAAAGAATTTATACTTTTTTCATATTAATATATATATACCATATATTAATATAAAAAAATAATTATGTTAGAAAAAGACGAATACAACCGTGGAAACCGCATTCAAATCGAATCTGTAGTTTTCGTGTTAAAGAAAAAGTTTGATACAAACTCTTACCTCCTATTTGTCCCCTTAGAGGGGTGGAGGGGGGAGGAAATTATGCACCAGATTTTAAGTTGAAAGAAGACAAATATATCTGCGAAAACCGAATTCAAAACAAATCAGTAGTTTTCATGTAAAATAAAAGTTTGATGCAAACTCTTACACCCCTTAAAGGCGTGGAGGGAATTATTTTTTATACCAGATGTTATGTTGAAAGAAGACAAATACATTTGCGAAAACCGCATTCAAATCGAATCTGTAGTTTTCATGTTAATAAAGAAGTTTGATACGAACTCTTAGCCCCTTTTTTTTTACCGTTAGAGGCGTGGGGAGAGAAACCTTATCTATTAATAGCATAAACATGGTAAGCATCATTGAGTCAAATAGAAGAAAAATAATATGTACCTCCAAAAAATTACCACGAAAATAAAATATTGGTAAAGTTTCAACTGTATATGCAAACGGTTAAAATATACAAAACTTCACTCGGGCCGCTGATTTGTATACAAAGTAAACGGAAAACTGTATAGAGCACCTCAGTGGACCGACCCCAATTATTTATGCTCAAAATGCATATGATAGCAATGCGGAATTTTAACATATTATAACACAATTGCACTTGCTGGTCATAACTTGAAACAAATATTTCATAATGTAAATATTTTTGCCGTCGGGAACCTGTTTAGTTGCATAGCTTTTATTTCATATGCAGTGTACAAGATCACAATATTTATTAAAATGTTTTTAGTTGTGTAAGTTTCATTAATTTATAGATATAATTTACACTACGAAAATGTTTACTACTAGTTTCAATAAGTTTTATTTATATAAGGTGTCGAGAGATAGTTTTTCTAATAAAGCTGCAAAAACTAACAAAGAACTGAAAGTGACATCGACCTGAGGCTAGGAAAATAAAACCTGATTAAGGCACCTTCTAAACTTGCGCCACTAAAGAGAATTACTCAAGATTGCGATCTCGCCGCAAAACTTTTTCCCTCGATTTTTTATCGCTGCATACATTTTGTAACGTTTCATCTCTACGCGGAGGTTATAAACTTGTTTTCATTGAAAAACTTAAAAGTATTTTTACGACTCGAATTAAATATTTATTGCATCGCAACAGTGCAAGGCAGCAAATTGCAAAAATACACAACTCAGAAGAAAAGAATAATTAAATAATAGTCATTTGAACCTCCATCTTGAGCGTGAAGCGTTTTAATCAAGGACGAAATGTTTGAGTGAAGTAGGGGGTGGGGAAACGGTTTACTTTCTTTATACTCTTCCAGTTTTTATTTGCAACTCGGTAAGTTTAGGGTCAGATCACACCACGACGATAAGCAAAAATTTGTATTGAACTGACAGACTTCAATTTCATGAGACGTCATGATAATCTGTCAATCCTAAAAAATTTAGAGATCTTATGTACTATAATAATTAATTTTAACATTTTATTTAATAATGTTTTGGGAATACCTACTCATAGGTATAATCATATCATACAATTTTATTTCTGGAGCAAATTATTCTTCTTGGACTTTTTGGATTCGAGTAAGTTACTTTAGTTCTTTCAGATGTACTGCATTATGATTATTTATGAGAAACCTGTTATTGGCTTTATTATTTGTAAAAAGCTCTTTGTAAAATTTTAGTCTCTAAGCTGTTGGTTTTCATAATAAATAAAATAAAATAAAAAATTCAATAATTACTCATAACTAATAATGAGTTAAAGTCATCATTCGCAAAAATCTAATATTATTATTAAAAAGAAACATAAATTAGCCTTATTTTAACTAAGTGAGAAAAGATAAAAGTCCAACAAAATAATACTTAAAAGTTTCTGGTATCAGTTTGTAATCCGTGTCTAAAATAACAGTTTCGACATAATAAAAAAAAAGTTTGCTCAATCTTTTTATAATTATGTAAATAAAAATTGCTCCGGGGCTTTTTCAAGAAGGAAAAGTTTTTCTCTGATTCTTGAAGCTCCCCAGAGATGAAGGGGAAATATTTTCTTAGCGGCTGACTGCGATTCTTAAAAAACCATATTATGCTAACGTGTCACACCTTCAATATTTTATTTATCGTAAATTTTAAATGTAAACTAATTTTTCAAGTTTCTTGAGTTGGTAAGTGAACATTGGAGAGCACAGTACTTACCTATAGCGCGCTACAAAATAATATAAAACCATAATGCACGATATGGTATTTTCAATATTTTGTTTACAGGGTAAAATATTTTTTAAAAAATACTGCACACATTGTTATAATTTGATGGTTAATATAAATGTAATCCAGCCGTTATAATAATATAAATAAAAAGTAATTACCGCCGTGCCATCTGGCGGCGAATTAAAAAATATCCATTAAACGTATCTGGAATATAATTTGCAGTTTTCATGAGAATCACCGGCGATTGCATCTGTCATTACTTTTTATTTCAGCGCGGCCGTACCCCCAGCCCCTAATAAAACTCGCCGACATTCGGATGAAGCAGAAAGGAGGTTACTTGGGCATGATGTGCTGCGAAGACCTGACCGCCTTTGCGATGGCCAGCTTGGATAACCTGCCGGCGACGGAGGAGGAATGCGAGGCCGCCGCCACGCTACTGGGTCTCAAAGGCCCCGATGGTCGGTCCTATTTCTACCTGAAGAATATTACTCACAATGAGTTGTGAATTAAGGAATAATAATATTATATCCTCTAGACTCTATAGTATGCTGTTTTCATATTTCCCATTAAATGGTCTTAAATTTATAAGTAGTCGTAAAACGCTGGTATTGTTAAAGTATCTGAAACAGCTTGTTACCTATCAAAACGTAAACTGTTCATAGAGATACTAGGTAAGATTTACTTCGCGGAAGTAGAGCACGAGCCGATAGATAACGAATTCCAATATTTATTTCTCCGGAACTCGATTGTTTAAGAACTGATAATGGCTATCTTGGCCCAAAATACTTCGTCAGGAGGAAAGTTGAAATAGTCATTAGCGCTCTATCTTATTCAGTTAAGGGTTAACCTATCTCCCTGCGAGAGTCCCATAAATTGGTGCGATATTGTTTTTGCGGGTTCATTCATTAGTAACAATTTATAGCCCCATGGGCCATGCACACTTACGGACTGAGGTAAGATTAAATGGTACGTACCTATGTATATTAAGTAAGATATGTAGTGATGACTATTTTGAAATAATAGGTAGAAAACTACTGGCACGTTATGCGCAGAGACGACAACTATATTGTCAAAATGGCGTTAAGTATCCCAGTGACCAAGAGAGATAGAGAAAGACCCCCGTGCCAAGCCACGTGGTGGTACAGGATTACCAAAGCACTAGCTGTAAATAAATTGCCTAAATCGACAACGCAAGACAGGGTTTCTTGGCGCAGATGTACTAGGAGAGCCGACCCTACGTGAAGTGGGAAAGAGATAAGAAGAAGAAGAGGTAGAGAACTACTGACAGCTGCAAGAGCTATACAAAAACTACTAGTGCTATATTAGACTATTAGTTTACTCTATGGCCGTTATATGAAATGTACGTACTATTTTCTGGTTTGCAGGTATTAAGTTGAAAAGTAGTTAACTAAATTTTAACTTAACTTTAAGTTATTAACTGCGTGTAAGCACAAAATTTAGTAGCAAGTGGCAAGTTAAATCACTTAACATTAAGTTACAATTTACTTAAATGCTTATCTACTCAATACGTGTAAACCAGACATATGGGCAGCAATAAAAAAATATTCCTTACTGAAGCAACAAAGTGATGTTTTTTATAAATACTATTATAAAGTTAACCCGGTGACAATGAGGTCGGGTCAATAGGAACCAAGGCACGTTTAATTGAACATATTTTTTCTTGTCTCCTGTAGAACATTTCCCTTCCAACCTTTGTGTACCTAAAGCTGGAGATGCAAACCTCTTTTACGTACCTAGCCGTTGCGACTAGACGACAAGGCGTGTAATGCAAGATACACGTGCGTAAAGTTAAAACGGGACATTATGACCCGACGTAATAGCTGGTGTAGTATTAACTAGAATTATGCGTGGTCCAACATAAAAAGAACATATATACGGTCGAAAATAGAAGCCTCCTTCTTTTTTTGGAGGTCGGTTAAAAATAAATTTTATTGTACTTACCTTTTTTTACTATTACTATATATTTATGGTTTTACCTTTTTTAAATTATTGAGAAAAGAATTACGTTTAGGCTGCCACATATAAAAGGGATTTAAGAGATTCTAAGGTGCACTTTGATGATCTGAAAAGTCAACCTGTTGACCTGCTATGT
>JAOTAV010065565.1:0-26055 GCA_026546445.1 Cyclargus thomasi | reverse complement strand
CCACATATAAAAGGGATTTAAGAGATTCTAAGGTGCACTTTGATGATCTGAAAAGTCAACCTGTTGACCTGCTATGTTATTGAGTATTTTCCAAATGCTTAAAAATTAAAAACAAATCCACAATCACTCCGTTGAATGAGCAGATTATTTAGCGGAAGCCGCACGTAGTGTATCAAGTGTCTGTTTAAGTAGGGGGGAGCGATTTAACTCGTCTGGGGAGTGGGGGGGGGACCGGCGTTTGGCAACCGCATCGCTACTACAAGTAAATCCTGCAAACGTATTGACAACCGAACAAACAACTACTTACTTTACTTTCCGTGTAATACTGTTATGTCTATTGGGTTAATACAACTTGAAGTTAGAAAGAAATACTTTTGAGTTCTGATGAAAAAATAAGTGTTATAGTGGCAAACTTATAATAATATTTTTTATATAAAATTAAACTAAAATTAAAATAAGTCGGGCTTTTCTTCCTGACCAAATAACTCCAGAGCGCACGAACCGATTTCCACAATTTGCATTCGTTGGATTGGTCTCAGGCTCCGTGAGCTTTGTAGAAAAAAAAATCAGAAAAATGTTAAGAGTAAAGTTATCACGCAGACGAAGTCGTGGGTAACGGATATATTTCATAAAAATGTAATATTTTTATGAAATCACCAGCTTCTTAAGGACATTACCCAGCGGAAAACATTGTACTCCTTTTTACAAAAGACGTGTATATGTTAAAGCATGATCTTTTTCCCAGTTATAGTTGATATGAAGGAAGGGCGTAGAATACCAATATTATTTTACAATATACTTTTATCTTACATATTTTGAATAAATAAAACGCAACATACACAATAATACGCACACTACCATGTTTCGACATGAAACAAAAATCATACACAAAATACTCTTTTGATTATGGTTGAAGTTGAAGAAAGAATCATATATTATAAGATGTATATTTATTCGTAATATAATATTTCACACATATATGCGAGGAGCTATGCACGAATATCTGAGTTAATAAATCTCTGATCACGGGCGCAGCTGCGTCCCCTGTATAATTCATTAAGCTCTAAGATTACAAATGCACCTGCTCGGTATACCGTTACCATAGATTTTTCTGATTTCATAAAAAAGTATGGCTTCAGATATTGTACTTTGGAGGAAGCGGCACTGTTCCTTTGGAAACGTTTACAAATATAACGGAAAACCGTTACAACATTTTTCCCTTTGTGTAGCAAAAGCTTGCTTATAAGGACCGAGTTACATAGATCGGTAATTAAAATTGTACTAAACTATTTTTAATATGAGCAATTCCCATAGCCATTTGGGTGTCCCAGTTTCGGAGTTTGATGGTGGCTAAACGCTTTTGGTGTTGTAATGGATAAAGTTTTTGGATTATTTATAATAACTCTATCTGACTTGTCCCAGTAGGTATTTATTAAAGTTAATCATAGATTAAATGCTATGTTACCTTAAATCATTTTGTTCTTTGGCTTATTAAATAGGTATGTTATTTTAACAAGTATTAAAAACACCCAAAATATTGTCGATTGATGTAAAACATTTTAAAATTTTATTATCACTAAATCCAATTAGGTTTTTAACCTTCTCCTTTATCATATCAAACTAGAATCCTCCTTCCTCTTCCTTGATACTAAAAGAGTATCTAACTAACTCCTACATTAATCTACAAGTAAATGTAGGTAGTCCGTTGGTATTGAGGTTAGACCTGTGTCGGTATGTGTAATTGCTCATATCAGCAATAACAGTCCGTCTGTCGGTCGGCCGCAGCGGGAGACCGGAGACAGTGGTTACACCAGTTATGTCATGTTTATTGTTACCATTAACTACCTAATGTGCGGTTGAATGTGGACGTGGTAGACACATGGATATCACAGCTAACCCTACACCTCTGCGCATACAATATCTTAAATTGCATGGCCGAAACTTTTTTAATGAAACTAGAGGGGAAACGAGCAAACGAGTCACCTGAAAATAAATTGGAAGTAGGGAGTTGGGTCTCTGGTAACCTCACTAGATGAAAACACTGGCTGTTTCAAGCTGGTTTTCTGTAAGGTGGTGGTACTTCTCTGGTCAGCTCCCATGATTGATTTTCCCATGGCACTGAGATTGAAATGATAGTTCGTTTTACTATACATTCGTAGAAATATGTCAAAGTTACAAAAAAGATAAAATTATTATAATGCTAGGAATGATAATTAATAGTAGAAGTGTAAATTTCAAAATTCATCTATTGTACAAATACTTTACATTTCGGAACAATATTGAAAATATTTCCGTCGACTTTTAATCAATTTAAAGGCATCCAGTAAGCTAAAATTTAATTAATTAAACGACTTTAGACGAAAACGAGGTTTAGACATTCTGTATAAGCAACCATTTGAAATTAATAATCAAAAATTTGTGGGGCTGTTTTGTCGTTTTTCTGATTTATGAAATAAGGGTGGGCTATATTAATGAGTACAGCCGGACAAGAATTTTACCGGCATTTTAGCAATTACTGAAGCCAAATATTATGTTATTTTTGTTTAAAGGAATTCATCTCAAATTTCCATTTAACCGCGGCATTGCTCCCTTGGAAAAGTTTTATGCCACGACTCACGAGAGTATTTTTTCGAAATTGGTATCCTAATTCCTATCAAATTAGGATATATTATAATTAACTGGCGTTTACCTACTGCTTTTTCCGAGAGTAAATGCTTTTTATTAATTATCTATTATATAAAAATAAGTCTGGTTTTCCTTCCCGACACTATAACTCCAGAATGCACAAACCGATTTCGAAAGTTTTGCATTCGTTGGAAAAGTATCGGGCTCCGTGAGGCTTAAAGCTAAAAAAATGGATTCAAATTTATTACCACACGGACAGAGTCGCGGGCAACAGCTGGTTTATAATAATTATTTGCAATGAAATAATTTATCACGCGGGATATTTTGATCAGACAAAGTACATTCATATCATTTTATAAACTAAAAATACATTCAGTAGTGTGATTGACCAACAAAATTAAAAAAAACTGAAATAATAATTTTCCTAATATTGATATTCTTATTTTGTTATACAATAGAACTATCCTAATCACAGTCGAAACTAACGATGTGCTGGTTTTAAAATCGTGCATTCAGCTTTGATTACTTCCTGTATATTGAACAAGATAACAAAAGTGATAATTAAAGTAAAAAATGTAAAAAATAAGAACGGGTAATGAGTATGTAATAACGCAAATATTTCCTTAACCATATGATAAAGCATTATTATTTACTGTGACTGAAAAATCCAAAGAATTTTGCAGGTAAGCCAGCTAGAGCTCACAAAAGAAACAAATATATTTTGTAAATTCAGTTCGGTGCTGCTGAAAAATATTAAGATCACTAGAACGTAGGGCCATAAATAAGGAGTTCATTTTGCAGAGAGGAGAATATAATACGTCTTAAATCGATTTTTCATGTAGAGTGCGGTAACTTAAGCGAGATATATGTCCTTTTCATGGCGTATCCCTTTGCGAATTCATGATGTTTTAGTAAATAATGTGCGAAACAAACAATATAGTCCCTGTGTTATAATAAATCATCGATCCCGGCTAAATCCCTATAAACCTCCAGTACACTCTTCACACGTAAAGGATGGTTCACACTGAAAATGTTTTAGCATATATCATACACAGGATTTCTAGATGCATGAAAGTGTGTTTCAAAATAGAAAATACAGCCATTATAGCGGCTAAGTTACTGAAGTCCTCTTGATATTTTGATGCAAAAAATGTATAATATAAGCAAATATTTGAAACAACGAAACTAAATAGAAACTGCTTTATTTATAGTTAAGATGTCGCAGCGAAGTTAAATTGGCCTTGATGAAATATCTCGTCGCTGTACAATATCTCTCGTGTTCTGCTTTATTGTATTGTCTGTTTATTTTTAAACCGTTGAATTTGTGTGAAGAAGTAGCGGCTGCGAAAACAAAAGCAACAAACTAGAGACCTCCGTTCTATAAGGCATTATAGACGTGGTCTTATTTAAGTTCATAAAGTTGTCTTACACTTAAACGCCCTCCTAGCAGTCATCACCTCGCCGAGGGGCATCTTGGGCGGGTAATATGTTACTCATGTTGCTATGTTTTCTAACGCCTTCGGTCTTGTTTAGCCTAGCTTTTGACTTGTACGGATACGTAAGACGTCGGCCCTGTGCTTAATACGGGATGCTTTCAATGGCCAAAAATACCATAAACGTAGAATGCTATAGAGAACTGTGTCCAACTTAAGCGGTCATAACAATGGTGACTCGGTCCTATATATTATTCTACGTCTATGATATTTTTGTCTAAAATACATCCATCACTTTCCGTGTAGAATGAAAAAACTTGCTTTCGCTGCATACTCGCTTGGTCACTATATAGTTACTCCTGCCTTATCTCAACAAAAGTCACCGAAATCCTCTTCGGTATAACATACTCACATTGTTTTCAAACATACTACATTTTGTTGATGTTCGTACATCGGGATACATGGGTCTAATCATCGGTCCATTCGTTCGTTCGGGGATCCCGATAATAATTAGGCGATAAGGGAATTGAGCCGTGACTCGGTTTACCTTGCCCTAATGCGTATTGACTAACATTAAATTACTACATTTACAGTAAACAGCATACATAGCTATTTAGTTACATGCAATACAAAACATACGAGTCGGATTGATATGAGGCGAACCAAATTAGCACAAGTAGACATCCTACTATTATTAGCACTTTAAAAAATTACTGCCATTAAAAGTAATGTATGTAATAATAACTCTAAAAGTGACTGTAATTTTGGAGTTTTAACCATGCACGCGGAGTTTTTTAAACTGGGAAGGGATTACTTAGCTATCGGTACGAGCTTTAATTAAATACTTGTACATTCATGACCCTTGTCCAAAAAATGCCTAATATATTTTCCTTATCCGATAGGAGTTGATGAGAATTAAAAAAGTCACTGGAGAATATGGCAATAAATTTTTCGAATGATTACAATTGTAAATATACGATTAAACTAACTGACCCGGCAAACGTTGTGCCATATAAATAATTTAGGGGGATGAAAAATAGATGTTGGCCGATTCTCATAGATACCGGATGAGCACAAAAATTCCATCAAAATCGATCAAGCCGTTTCGGAGGAGTATGGCAACGAAAACTGTGACACGAAATTTTTATATATTACATATCTAGTATAAGATTAGATTACTGTACTCACCTATATTGTATCGGCTAGCCCAATCGATTGTAAAAAATCAAAAGTGCCCTCACTTATATCGGTTTTTTTTTCTTATTAGTCCATTACCCATACAAATTGTTTTTGTAGTACTAAAATATAAATCGTAAAATTGTATTCTTAAATAACTTTTAAGCTCGCTCGAGTTTGTTATGATATGATATATTTACTGTATTTTCTTAACTTATTTATTTGAGAATAACCTTTACCTTAAAACATTCTTTTCGCAATATAAAAAAACATCATTTTACTTAGTAACTATAGCTGCTTGCTACTACATTTTCTCTAACCATATAAACAAATAAACACCGATAGAATGCAAAAGCGTATGTCAACATAGCATTTTATGTAGAAAAATAGGCTGATAATATAAATAAAGATCACCGCCGAGTCTGTTTGTGTAATGGTCTAGATCCGTACAATATTACTTTGGTTCCTCGAGGCCCTCATATTCAACAGAACAAATTTATTTTTCTCAGACCCGCAGTAGACGTCAACAAATAAGGTTATTTTTCAATAGAATATAAAGTAGGTTTTATTCATTTTTAGACGACACGACGTAGAAACCTTCTCAAAATTACTTCTCACTTCTCAGCTCATAAATGATCATTGTGATAGTTGTAAAGATGTGAAATTACAGTGGGAAAATTTTTCTCTACACTACGTACTAGCTACTTAGTTTATTATGGTAGAGATATTAAAACAAGAGTATCAGGTACATCATCTAACATAAAACAAGATAATATACAAACGTAAATCTCTACCAGACCGTGTTTTGTCATAAAGGCAAATACAGCCACGGAAACTTTGTCGGTAAATTTATTTTTTATGAAAAATACCTGTACCTATTTAAAAATGGGGTTCCTCTCAACTCAACTTTTATTTTATAACATAGAACAATCAAAGCGAGCAGCTTTAAAAAATGAATGTAGCTCCTGTTTTTCGTAATAAAAAGTTTAAAATTCAGCACGCAGAATAATTTTTTTTATATTCTGTGACCGAAAAATTGCAACTTACCGTTAGCTCATTATATCACAACCTTGAAATATTTTGTCCTTTGTATTTTTTGCCAGTCATTTGTTATAGTAAGTGTATGAACGAGTAGCACAGCAGCAATCTCACCTCACCTCATTGAGAAGTGTTAAAAAATTACGCTTTGGGCGATGCAGCTTATATTGGGGTAAATTGAAATAGAGCCAGTTGACGGAGCTACCTCATTTGGTCGGAATATGTCAACTCCATGTAAGCCATAATATGTCTGGCTGAGCTTAATATAACCCGACCAAATTACTTAGATCCTTGATCTGTATCTGTTTCAACTTCTCGAATTGTACATCGAAACTTTTAGCATCATCACACACAATACTTATAACTTACTGGTATATACCTACCTCCTACTTATTTGTTTAGATTTGGTTTGATACTTCGAGTCCAGGGAAAGGCCTTAGGATACTTTTTATCCCGGAATAATAATTATTTTTAACAAAAAATTTAAACCAATTTCCAAAGGAAAAAACAAAAATAAAAAAGAAACTAAAAAGTATTAAATAATATTGATTCTTAATGGTGCCTGTTTCAGAATTCGGTAAGGCTATTTATTTTTACAATCTTCACAAAGTCAGTAACATCTTACATGTCTCATTTGCCGGACTATCAAAATTTTTGACTAGATCCGACTTCAAAATTGTGAAGATTGTGTATTACTCGTGAATCCGAATATAGATATATCGAATGAGCGGTAAATCGTTAAAAAACCTAAAAAATGTTTTTCATTTCTTTTTTTACATAAAATTACCAGCACTGATTGAGCACTAAATACCTACGGCATATTTATCCTATCCTACTTATCGACATATTTAACCTATCTTAGTGCTTTCATCTAGTTCTCGTAACATCAAGTGCTGACATGGTGAAATTAGCAGTTTTTGTTAAAAACAGAGATTTGTATTTATAATATTAATTTTTTTCGTCGTATATCGCTAGCACTTATCGAGGACTTAATACTCCTGGCATAAATAAGCCTTTCTTTCCTATTCTAGTAGTCTATTCTAATAATATAACTTGCTGATTCTATGAAACTAGCAGTTGCATATGTATCACAAAAAATCGTTTACTATAAAAACATATGTAATATGTTTTTTACATATATAAAGAGCACTTAATGAGCACTAATTAGTTAAGCAACAATAATTAAGCTTTATTATTGTTAATTAGGTTTTCAGAAATATCTACTGCTTGCTTAGTAATAAGTTAGCAATAAAGCTAACTTATTACTATGCAAAAAAAAGCGCAGCAACTTAACAATAAATGCACTCATAAGTACTTTATTAGCGCTTAATTAATAGCGCAAATGATATTCGTTCCGACCATTATTTTACTTTTTAGGTAGTGTTCACTGCTAGTTCCGGTGGAAGGTAGCAGTATTCTCATTTTTCAAAAACTAGCGGAGCACTAAATTCGCGATTTCTGCATTAAATTAGCACCTAATAAGCACTTACTTAATATTGCAATTTCCAGTCACTTGGGCGACTTTGACATGCTAGCTTCCCAGACGTTATAAAAATTGGTACCAGCAGCTATCAGAATTTTATTACATGTACTTACGTGATCTATGTAGTAAACATGCCAAAAACTTATAATGACCCTTCGTTTCGTCGTTGTGTTATGATAAATTATTATGAACAACCGCCTTTGGTAATCTTATGTATTTTCATATCGAGATTTGAATAGATATTATTTTGTTCTTGTTTTTATTCATTATACAACAAAACAAAGAAAGACGACGAAGTGCTTAAGAAGAGATCTGAATGACTTAAATTTATTCTTTTGCTTCCCGCCATGACGGAGACAATACAAACAATAGCAAGTATCTCACAATTAATTAAAATATTTTTTGCCCTTCAAACTTACACTAGACTTTACTCTTTTCGAGTGTACACGAGTTTAAAGGTCACATGAAAGATTTCATTTTGAGGAAAACGTCGTTACGTCTGTGAACGTTGTTTAACAGCACTATAATTATGTAATATAGAACTTAAAAACTTGACTTGATACGCTACCGCGTTGCTAGATTTTATGAAAACTTTATTACAAAACATAATCCATAATACCTACACGCGTCGAGAAAAATCCTCTCGTGTACAAAAAATATTCTCATTAATCTTTTGCTGTTATAGGTATCCCCCTGTCGATAGCTCATCATAAAAGGTTTAAGGTAAAAATGGTAATATTTCGTAATGTTTTTATTGGTGGATAAAATTTTTGTAGTATGTTAAACGTGTCATGCGTGTACGATCAAATTACAAGAACAACAGTTAAATTTAATTCAGTGAAAATTAAAATTAAAATCTTGAAACACTAGACAGCTTTCTGGTAAAGCGGATTGTCGGTCGTTTACATGACGAGTTCAAGCTCCTCACCACCCCTCACCCCGACTGAAGGGTACAATACAACCTAAATTAGGAAACCCTTTCGAATTCTTCTACACTTTAGTAACAGATTTAAGTAACAAAATTGTTTGTAACAGATTTAAGTAAATTAAACAATTTACTCATAAATTTTCATTTGCAAACCTGGGTTTTTGTTAATTTTTAAGTGGTTCTAAGACTGAAGAGTGCTTCGAAAGTAACGAAATACACAACTATTGACATCAATAATTATTATATTCAACTTTTAATTAATTAATCACACGAATACAACGTTTGGACTTTGTACTAGTTTGAAGCAAAATATGATTAAATCCGCAAATAAAGAAAGCTCCATATCACGCTTGCAAAGTTTCCAGAATATCGGATTTAGGGCAACATAAGTTGAAAACTCTGCATCACTCTGACACAAAAGTTTCAATGTATTCAGCGCAATTGGAGAAGAGAGGTGATGTGATTTTAAGATTACGAAAACTCTACCAGAACTGATCATATAATACAAAGAACGGTTTGATTCATATTGATTTAACAATTTAACCTACAACGTTGATAGATTTCAAATCCCAAGAACTCTCTCGTTTAATAGGGAGAGAATTTCCATCCATTTTAACTTTTAAATGATTTATCAGCACAAGGAAGTACCAGTTAGTATTATATAAATTTACGAATCATTGCATATTTAATAATGCAAATATAATACAATGTCTTATAAAGTTTCTTTTGTAGTTTGTAATGATAATAGTAGTAAAAGGCTAATGAAAAGTAGTTACTGCTGTTATATATATGGGTTTTTACTGTAAAAAGGGTTCTTTTTGAATTAATTAATTTTAAACATGCATTTAATCATGACTAAAGGTCTTCCTGTGGTCAAAATTTTACCATAAATGTTTAAATATTAAGTTTTAGTGAGGTCTGAGAAGCTATAAAAAACTATAATCTTGTCTCAATTCAATCACAGACTTAAATATGGCATAAAGACCTTGTTACCAGGCCATTAAATTTTATGAAAAAAATCACAGACTATAAACAAAAGTATTATTGTGTCATTTCAAAATACTGTAGTGTGCGTAGCGTTTTATTTATTAAACATATGCAATATTAATGCATATTTTTTAAAAATATTGGTATTCCACGCTCCTCCTCCCTATTAACTATAGCCGGGAAAAATTTCATGCTTTTACATCTACGGTTTTTCCTAAAAAGGGGTACAAAGTTTTATATATAGATATATTAATATATAGATATGATTTTAAGTTATTGTTGACATTTCAAAGCATCAAAGAACTTTAGTGCGAGACCCGTCCATTTTTTAAGAACAAAACTAGGTATAATAATTTAAAATTTTCATGTACCACTAAAATATTATACCAAATTTCGTCAAAATTAGCCCAGTGGTCACATGTCACATTTTAGCATTTGTAATATTAGTATGTACATTGTACAAGCTAATAGAAAATGTTAAATGTTTCCGATGTCGATTCCTCTCACAATGATGTTCTCGAATACTTTTTATTTAATCTAGTTTTCAAGTCCGATGTCCCTTTATCCAAAACTTTCTCGATTAAATTGTATTTATAATCAATTAGCCAAGCAAACTTCGGCATTCAAAGAAAATTTAGAATAGAGTTTGCCTTACAAAGAATACCTTTTTTCATTCATATAATTTACATAATAGACCCTGAAAATCTCGAAAATAATAAAGAAAATCAAAATAAGAAGCTGTTGAATCAAGTACATGACGATTAAAAAATGACGATAAGCAGTTTTAATAAAACAATTTAATTTCGGTAATTTTAACACTAGATCGTTAAGTTATGAAAAGCGATACCTTATACATTACTAGCTTTCGCTTGGCTCGCATTTGAAAATCGCGTAAAAATACTTATATACATCATAACATATACATCATAAGCTCCATCAGACACATGATGTTTTCCACGATCAAAAGTAGTATTTATTAATACTATTCAACCCTTTAACTAAGTACATGGCAAAATTCTAGTCGATTGGTTGATTTATTTGGGTACGAAGGAAGAACAAATTAACAGAAAATAAACAAACCCACTTTGTATTTTTCAACATTACCATAGGTAGCTTGTATAGAAGCGTTACTATCATCTGAGTAAAACTGATTTAATTCAGAAGATGCATGCAAAAAGGCGATTAAGCAAATGATCGCGTACTCGCATTTCCCGGTCTCTCCCGCCCGCCCGCGCCGCATAAACCAATTAATCTTTGGGCGGTAATTAGACGCGGGCACTCGGTCGCGCCGGCGGCTGTACGTAATCTCCGAATTCGAGGTGATGACCGAAACCGCAATGACTCACATAAAAACTTTGTCACCGAACCACGAGCTACGGTATCCCGCCAAATACAGCGAAAATTCAGATTTAGTATACTCATTATTAAGCACTCTTATAATATTAAATTACAACGAAAATGTAGCTGCTATTACGATTTTTTTAGTATGTAGATAGTTTTAATAATAATTAACTAACAGTCATTAGTTCATGCCAGAATGAGTTTTTTATAAAAACTTCCTCGAAATATTCAACTTTATTTCTTAAGATGTAACCTTGTCTGAAAGATGTTTATGGTCGATTACCATTATAATAATAAGGCCTATAAAGCGATGTAGAATAAAATTTGTTGAAAAATGTGTTCAATATCAAGATGATAAGAATGTAAAATTGACGCAAACATAAAAATAAGTATAAAATATATAATTTTATAATAAACAGAAGTTTTAAAATATGTAAAAGTAAAAATTTTTAAATACGAAATAGCATAAGTAAATATCTGAAATGTAATATTAAAAGATAAAAACATGTAAACAAACAAAAAACTCATAGAAGATAATTTAACGAAAACTGTAAAAATTGTCTCTTCCCTTCGGAAAGGGGAGTTAGCAGATCCCTAATGAGGGGCCATATCAAAAAAAATTATGAGGCCTACCATTACCATCGATTCCAAAACTTACCTGGCATGGCGAGATCATTTAATTTTTATTTATTGTTTAAATAATTTAATTTTTTAACACATATTTAGGTATTTTTTGTTTTGGGTCAGTTAATATAATAAAATTCTAGTTATTAAAAGTAATTATTTTCTTTCACATGGCATAATAATAATTATTAATTACGGCAAACACTTCATCACTCTGCTGGAGATCAAGTCAACGAGTGTTCTATTGATTTTATTAATTTTGCTTCATAAGTTATAGCTCAATATAACTTAAACAAAAGGTCGACTTAATGTACCATCATAGAAGTTGAAACAGATTGTGGATCAGATCCACCAGTAATTTAGTCGGGTTATGTCAAAATCAGCCAAAATGTCACGAGTTGCATGGAATTGACATATTCCGACCAAAAGACGTCTGTCAACTGTCTGTTTCCCCCATAATTTTTCAATTTCTCCCATTATACAATTTAAACAATTCCAGATTGCGGATCTAAGTAAGTTGCGCGTTATGTCAAACCTGGCCGGCCAAACAGAAACGTAGAACCGTCAAATGACTCTGTGTATAAATATTCTTTATGGAACATAAATAAACTTAAAAGAATTGGTAAAGACCTAACCATCTACCATCATTACAGTATCATTGAAATGTAGAGCATCTCTGTATAATAGAGTATTTCCACTTACCTGGCCGTGCAAAAAGCCTTCACTTCAGCATAAAGCGAAGGTTAAATAGCAGACAAATATAAAGAAACAAGACTTGTGCGGTTTTGAATGCGCCCACTTGCTTCACAACTTTCACCAATTTATGACTTGTGCTACTCAAATTTTACTCTGTTTTTAACTATTTTAGCGTTCCTACGACTTAGCTTTCGCTTTGAGGTATTTTAGGTAGAGCAAAAGCAAGTTTTTTATATGTGTACGTATACGTTATATAATACGATTGTCTGGATAAAACCACTTTTAGCTGTAAGATCACCAATTTGTACAGTTCCTTTAATATGTTTAAGTTTAGTTGTTAAGTTGTGTACAAATAAAGTAAAAATTTCTATCTGTTATACGCAGAAAATATAAAATAATGATCGGTCGGTCTATGAAAATTTAGAACAGGTACAAAATTGATTGGATTGACGTATTTGTACGTAGGACACGTACAAGTAAATCTATTTTCTCCTTTCGGGTATGTATTTTTCTTAATAAAAGCAAAGTAAAATCTAGAACGGCTTTTATTATTTGTAATACAGCACGGCGACGCTTGTAACGTGCGTTTTTCCTGTTACACGTCTCTCTCGGGGGACACTTATGTGTGCTCCTTTCAAAATGACTCACTCTTATTAAAGCTCTGGCCTACTAAGAATATGAAATATCAAAAGAAAATAAACACACTTCAGTTTGAAGAGATTTCGCTCGTATGATTTTTTTATGCTTGTTTTGTATCGCGGTAAATTATAAGGTTAATAAAATATTATTATATACTTTTTTCTATTATATTTTTCCCTATTACACATTCCTTAAATCGGTTAAATAGTAGCCTAAGTTACACACAACAGACAGACAAACAAAAACTGTAAATAGTGCCTTTTTGGTTCCGTACCGTATATGTGTAATTGTGTATATTGTAAAATATCTGTTATTCCAATTTTATAAACAGCCTTAATTTTTTTATTGGTGCAGAAGACATACATCTTTAAGTCAAATAAGTGATAACTCATAACTGTTGAGTATTCCGCGCCTAGTCTCGCAATTTCAATCTCAAAACTTTAAATCGTTTTCTAAAGTTATATCCCTAATGAGCATTGAATACAATGCTCATGTGTATATGTAATAACACTGTCCTGTTATTGCAATATGAAAGTATGCATGATTTTTAATTCTTTGTTTAAATAAATCTATCGTTATTGAAAAATGATGTAGTCCAATCAGTTTTTTCATTAAATTTGAAACAACAAAGTTATAAACCTTTAAATTAGAAGAGATATCCGATGTTGATTGTGACGCCAAAGTCTATATAGGTATAAGCGGCATACAGTCTATACTAAATTACGTTTCGAGAGAAACAGATGGGTAGAAAACTTAAATCACTAATATCTTACTTATTTCTCAACAGAACTCAGAGTTTTTTGTCATTCTGTATATCTTTTAGCTCACTTTCATAATAATTTGCATTCAATACTTTTTTTCTTACAGGTATCTTCCTAATTGCAGAGTATTCTTTCAGAGTAACTGGCGGACTTGACGGACGTCGCCCCGGCATCTCACGCTATTAATAAAAAGGAAAAATTTGTATCTTAGTATTTTTGTATGTTTGATACGAATGAACTTAACAAGGACTGATCCGATTAAAAAAAATCTCTCACGATTAGTTTGCCACATTACCACAAAATCGGCTAGAACAATGTCTGGAAAATTGAGCAAGCCCAAGTTGGACTCCCGTACGAAAGGTTCAACATACAGTTAGGCTGTTAGCTGAGTGCTAACTAAGACCCGTAGCTATAGTCAACGCTTAATACTAAGATCGTGATCAAAAAGTTTTGACATGCTATTTTCATTCATAAAGGCATTATTGAATAAACCCTCTTCCAAGGTCTGCCTACTTGCCTCCTAAATATCATAAAAAATATGAATCAAATAGCATCTCAAAATTTTTGATCATGCTCTTAAGTACTAAGCGCTAACTATCAATACGGGCCATAAAATTTAAAAGAATACTTTTTGTTCCGACCTAATGCTCCCGTAGGAGTAATCATTTCCATGCGAGCAGAAGTATTTACTCTACTGTACTGAATTTATATAGTCAATAGCGATCGTGTAATGTCATTAGAACAAGGGCCGTATTCCGAAATCGTTGAGACTCAAACGAACGATTTGAATTCCGCGTCTTTGCAAATGCAAACGTAAAATGACGTTGCTGGAGTAGGACGGCAGCATTAAGCGGAGTCAAAATGTTTTTGCATTCTATAAATTTTTGGTATTTTTTTCCTTTGTAAAATATCAACAATAAAAGTAGTATTAGAGAAATCAGTTCAGCTGTTCTCGAGAATTGCCCTTACATACACATCTAGACAGATATTTCAAAACGTACTCTCACAACTACATAGATATTCTTCATAAGATATCGCATAAAAATCGTATGCATTCTATGATGACTTTTATATATTCCATAACTTAAAGTAAGCATTTTAAGGTTAAAAAATTAACAGACACACAAATATTGTAATGTTAGCAGAGATTTGGGACGATTATTTTTATGCAAAAACGAAATGAAATATGTAATAATTAAAACAATATTTTTTATTTTCTTTTATTTTATCGTTTGCTGGGCGTGGTATACTTAAAGATGCAAATATAAATATTGAATATCCATTAAATTATTTTACCAGCTTTGAAATGCATGAAAAAGTTTAGCGCTACGCCATACTGTAAGGAAAATATGAGAATAAATAGCCCAAGGCATGTGCGATTAAACTTTATCGCATCTATTTAACTTTGCAATGTAGTTTCAGAACCCATTACCCCGGCATATCGGCAGAACAATAAAAAACACACTACCACTGGAAAAGTGGTTTCGAATCTTTTAAAGTTTTCAACCGTTTTATTGAAACATTTATACTTCAGCTCTCAACAAGTTTCGAATGGCTCAGTAAAAACTATTTAACGGCAGAACACACTACAATGTCGTGTGCGTCGAGCGTCGACTAATATTTCAGAGAAGACAGCCCGAAGACACCAGATGTCGACAGACCAGGCTCTAGCCAGCGACAATGTTGCTCGTGTCCATCTAATATTCTTAGTACTAATATTCCAGAACGTTCGCAACGTGCAAATTTAATAACTTAAGCCAACTAAAATTATAATCGTCACTGTTCATTCGTCCCAGGAATTATAAATCGTGTTTCTGCTCCCGTCCGATTTCCGAGCTGTTATTGTATATCGGAATTGCGTTCTAGTCAATTCGAGCCTGTAAATTAGTTCTAGTTCAACTATTGAGGGTGGAAAATACATGATTTGAAATTACGCAAATTTTCATACGCAAAAACTGTTTTACCTACTCGGGGGAGTACGCGGCATGAGTATATATTAGGCAGTTATGCGTATAAAACACACAATAAAAGAACAAAACTTTTTCTGTACTCATTCATCGGTAAAAAATGTGTAAAGTTTCACCCCAACACGAAGCGAGTACATCATCTCGTATACAATGAATTATTGAGGCGGCAAGACTAGATATTTCAATATCCGGCAGACAAATACTCCGGCCCGATACGGTCTTATTATCGCGTAACCCCTAAGCTACCTTCGTCAAAATGTCTTCGCACAAATCCATCGAGTTCAAATTCTGTATTAGGAGTCAGATACGGGGGGCGGGAGGGTTCACAGCACGTTTTTTCATTTACAGTATTGGGACGGAATTTCCACGGCCGATGTACTCTCCCATTCGAAACAGCCATAAAATGTTTCACTCGAATTAATGTCTTCGGTTCATTCGAAATAAAATGTTTAATTTACGGCGTTGTATCGACACAATGTCACTAATGCAAGCTTTTATCGACGCCGTTACGGCTGTAATTAGTGAAACGGTGAAGTATTATGAACTATAACTCATTGCTACATTATGTTTTATTTACTTTGGAGCGCGTTACTTAGAAATTTTATTAGAAGAATTTACTAAGAAAACAAGGAGGAGTTGTAGTAATTTTTTATTTTTGTAAGTAATCCTTTCACATATTATCACATATTTTCTTCAAAACCACAAATTGAATGTGACGTGTAATCTAAAATGTTCGCCAAAAAGTTTTTAGTTATTTGATTTTTTTCGAGAAATGCTTTGCATTTGCTTAAGAAAACTATTTCTACTACTACATACTACCCTCGACACCTCTTATGTCTCAAATTCACATCTCTAATCTATTAAAATTTATGTTCCCAAAAATCTAAATTATTAATATTTCATAATGAATATGAAATTAACAAAAGTTCAGTTTGGTGTATCATCCAGTCCATTATCCTTCCATCGCGGATACTATTAACACCTAACACTGTTACACAAATTAATTTAATTCTCATCATAAACGTTTTATGACGGAGCATCGCCGTGGACTCGAAAATGAATTTAATCACCTCCCGGGAGACAACAGTATATTACGATACTAATATTAACATTGTATAATATATTAGTCATTAAGATGTGAAATATGGCCGAACACGATCGGAAGCTGTTCAAGTTGGTCCTCACCGAGTATTCAATTAAAACGGGAAGGTAGTCCTTGCCTGCTCGTGACCACCTTGCCTGTTTTAATTTATACTCTGTCGAAGTAACAGGGGTATTATAATGTGATAGAAGCTGCATCATATAAATCAAGCAATGATTAGGAATTTAGTTATATGTATTAGGTAGCCCCTAGACCGACAATATCAATAACAATACATTTTATTGTTCAATATGATTGAAAGACGCTTTGAAGACCACGCGGAAAAATAAGGAATGCCACTTTTTGTAAAACTGACTTGTTATTGTCATCTGTTAGCTTTTTAGTGTATCGTTCTATTATAAAAATCAGAATTGGGTAAAATTGTCGCAGTCAATTGTTATAGTTCAATTTATATTTGTTTGTCCATGGCTATATATACTTTCAAACTATATAATGCTGTTTGTCTCTCAGTGACGATTTACACTTGATTTAATTATGTAGCGAGTTAACTTGCGCGATCGGCGAGTTTAGTTATTTTTGACGAACGGTAAAATCGAGTTAAGTTGTAAGTTGTAAATAAGTTGGTTTGATTAGAAGGCGATCCTATTTTTAGGCGAGCTAAGTGCGAAGTGCCCCCCCTCTCGTGTCTCCCGCACCCCGCCAACTTAACTCGCCAGCGTGTTGATGCCTGTGTTTAGTACAGTTCAAATCATAATATTTAATTTATCAAAGTATTTACTGCCATAGGTATTTTGTTTAGTAAAATATTCAATTTAATGAGTTTGTACGCAGTAGGTGGGCAATTTATGGTGACTTATGTTGTTACCGAACCAGCAACTTACGATTACCTAACTCGCCTACTGAATGTCATAATTTTAGCTGACCATTTTGTTAACTCGCTACTGTACTTAATTAAATGTAAACCGGGCCTTAACTTAAAAAGTAAAACTTTTTTGATATTCCTCGTTTTTCCTGCGTGGTCTTCATTTATATTGCCAAATAATACAAACTGCGCGATGTTATGACGTTCAGCCGGAGAATATTATTGATCCCGTGTTAATACGAAAAATATTGGAACAGACTGAAAAATATAGAGCAATACTGACACTACACGATGCAATATCAAAATATGTTGCAATAAAAATTAGACTCGCTCAAACTTTTCTCCCTACATTAACCGTAAATAAATAAATAAAACCATAAATGAATAATTGTACAATGCGTGATATTATCAATAAAATTGATAATCTAGGGCCCCTTAGACAACGATGAACAAAAATGATTTTATCCTATTCTAGAACATATTATAAGTCGGGCCCCTAAACCGGCATACCAAAACTCAGAAGGGTCTCCCGGCCAAGATACGCCTCCACTTGGGCATAGTTCGGAATTGCCACATTACGGATGTCCGATAAGACCCCGGTTCTCTTGGATCTGATTATCTGGACATTGAAAGGTAACCCACCTTTATTAAGAGGATTGATAGAGCAAATTTTCAAAGGCTTCATCGGAAACAATATGTTATATTATATTTTGAGATTTTTAGCTTCCTCAGTCGCATTGTAATTTCTAATTTTCATACTTACTTTTATCTTGATTGTGTTGTAGAGAAAAAGTGTGTGGCTACATAAATTATATTTAAATGCAGCAGACTTACACATTTAAAAGGTTTCTTTTCTAAATATTAGTTCCATAAAAGTGGGAAGTATAAGTACTAGGCTGTATATATCTTTATTTATAGCTAAAATTGAATTTCTAATCAAAAGTGATATTCAAATATTATGTCGTATTTAATGGACACGGATATATCCAGTGACACTAATTGTTAAAAAAGTTGTAATTAATCACGAGGTGGACACCTCAAATGTCTATCGATAATCAATATTTTTATGTATGGGTTTCAACCCTGAACCAGCTTTCGTGAAATAGAATCGATTAATTTAATTCGGTTACTGTATATTGTATGTTAAAATAACGTTAAAAATTTAATAATAAAACATGTAGAAAGGCCGTTCAAAGAATCTGTTTAGACCGAAAGCATGCAGCGGAACAATTTATGCTCACCTACTGAAAGCTTTTATTAAAAGTATTATTCATAGAGGAACTTTGTGCTTTGACCTATAAGTATGCAATAAACCTGCCCAATAATTTTTGCCACAAAATGTGCAAGTGTGGCAAATCCGAGCCGCGCACAAAGATCTCCGGTCGTGCCGTGAATACTAGATTAATGATATCAAACTGAATAGAACAACATTTCTTTTATAAATTTAAATACTTGTGTAGGCTATAAATTTAATTGTACTCGTAAAGCGTCATTGCAAATTATACTTCATCATAACTACTGAATAATATTTAGACATGAAATAATGACATATTCAAGGACTTTCAATTTAGTAATAATAGCTCCCGCACCGGTTTCGGTTACTGTAGCCGGTTTCATAAAAACTAGGTCTATTACGCAATTATAATTTTTTATAGTGCCCAAGTGTGTGCGTAGTACACAAGAGCACTCTTTTTTCCTTTACTCTCATAACCCAACAGGACGGATGACAAAAGCGACTGGTCAGGTGCAGGGCCGACTTTTTAAATGCCCATCCAACACATAGATCATCTTACTTGTCAGACAGTCAGATAGGATCAGCCTGCATTGTCCTAAAGAAACTTGATAATAACATGTTTCCAACGCGGGAATCGAACCCACGATCTCCGGGTGAAGAGCCGAGCTCTGTACCACTAGACCACGGAGTCGTTTTTCAATTTTAATATTGATTAATGACTATTTTATAATTTCTAAGTTAACAAATAGTGGAACATATATTATTTTCATACAAACAGACTGATAATCATTTTTTAACGGGATAAACTGTTCCACGTAAAATTTTGTGTACCATGCTTCCCACGAAAGAAAAACATAATGACGAAGCTCGACTGTCACAACTGACTGGTTTCGAAAATTTCACACGTTACAAAAACAACGCCCATTCCTTCGAAGTTCCCACGAAAGCGGGAAGAGGGAAAATTTCTTGGGAATTCCAGCGAAATATGACCTTAAATACAATAGCAATAAGACAAAGTGATTAAAATTACACAAATTGTTATCTCGGGCGTCCTAGGGCTTTCATTACGTGTACAGTGGTGTCATTTGTCACAACCAAACGTCTTTTGCTCGGCGCTCAAGAAGCGACACCCTTTGTGCCATCCACTATATCTTCTATGTATATTTGGGAGTTGGCTTCTTGGCTTTAAGCTGTATTACAAACTGCTTTTCTTGCCTGGTCTTTTTCTTCCTCTGGATATTTTTGTATGTTTACGCCATATTTTTACTACTTTTGGGTGGAACATAAGATAGCATATGTACTGAAAAATTGATTCATAGCCAGATGACACATCACACATTACGATCTACGGCTAACATGGAATTAACATATTCCGACCAAATAACGTAGGTCCATCAACTGAATAAGAATAAATTTCTTCAAAGGTACATTTATGAGTAATTGTTATCATTAAAAGCTTAAGGCATTATTAACTAATTTTTTGTCCATAATTCTTAATCGGCTTTGATTTTTTTATTTCTTATTAATCCCGGTAATGTTAAGCATGCCTATTTTAACTTAAAAAGTAAAAAACAATTATTTTCAAAGAATGGAAAATTTCCAGTGAAATTTGGAAATTCTGTGCAATTATAAATTGTGTAATAATTATAATATATATGATAAATAATTCCTCGTGTTCATAAATGGAAGCTCGTTTTTGTCTTGCGATTTAAACCTTATGGTTTATAATAATTAATTATTATCATTACTATCAACAAGTACTCTGTTTTTGTAATATGATTTAAAAAAAGCCATAGAATACGTCTAAAATGTTAATGAACTATAAACCTGTTATTTTATGGGATCTTAGCTCGGCGTATTAAAATGTATTAGGTAATTTACCGCAGTAAAATATTACATTGTTAATTATTGTCCGAATCCGCCTCGCATAATAATGGCGCTGCTTGAGGATTTGTTTATGGCCGTGGCACCTGACCTTGTCCCGGGAATTAAATGGCCCAACTTTTGTATCAAACATTCATAACAACTTCAGTATGTTCGAAAAACTCTAAATTTACTTGATAGCTAACCTAATAAAGTTTGTGACTTTTAACTGGACATTGTATAGCATTTGTGTGTTATCCAATAAAAATTTTGATATTGAGTTATGTATACAGTATTATTCTTAAGATTTTAAGGAATAATACAGTATTCATAACTCAAAATCTGATGTTTTGTTGAATAACACACAAATGCTTAACAGCGTCTATGTCGTAGCATTTCGTGGGTTTTTCGTAGAAATTCATAGGATTGAACTTTTAAAGCCATATTTCTAACTAGATGGTTCTCGCAACTTCATTTGTATATCACACGGGAACATTTTTCGCTAATAAAATGTATCCTATATGTTGCTTGGACTTAGCTTGGCTAGGACATAGCTATACAACGAAAAAAGATTTATTCAAATCCTTTTAGTGTTCTCTATCCGTTTATTGTTAGTTTTTGGAGATTAGCATGTACAAACATAGACAAACCGGCAACTATTTTCGTCGATTTGTGTTCTATTACTGTTATTTAACCTCCAATATTTTGTAAAAATAATAAATGTACAGACACGCTCACTTTACTGTTTTATTATATTATAAATTAAGAAAAAAAAGAGATGATAGTTATTTTTGTAAATAAAATAAGATAAAAAATAATATTCACATTTAATGGTAGTTTCATGACGCCGCTCCAGTGCCATCCATATTCCATTATATTCGCCTCACTGATGTCTTACACGTAAGCTCTCCGTGACAATTTTTCATCAGCATTATTTTTAATTTCTTTCGTATTATTAGTTTATTCTTTACTTTATTTACTTAATAAATGTAGTCTGGTACTTGAAACTATCATTATTTAGAAATAGATAAAAATATTTAAGCTCCTATAATTATTTATCGATAAAAAACGTTAAAGTTTACTCAAAAGTAACAAAATTAAACATTTTATTAATTTAATTCAAAACGTAGATAAGTTCTTATCTGTTTCAATAGAGTGTACATCCATTCATGTATTCAATAGACCTGCCTAAATCATTAACGCGGCCCGGAACATTTTCAGCGTTCCGATAAATATTCAAGCCGCGTTGAACTCGCACGAGCATTATAAAACAATCTGGTGCTCATGAGCTTTAAATCACGGCGGTTAAAAGGATATGCCCAATAAACAAACAACACCCGCGCAGATAACTCGGTTCGGAGCAAAAATAAATTATGAGCGGGCAATTTATATTTTGCCATTGTTGCGGCCTCCGACGTCCATTGTCAGATCTGTGAATGCCCGAACCTCGACTCCGTGCCCTCTCCGCACCCACCCCGCACCCCGTTCGATCCCCCTCGGCCCGCACTGACCAGAGCTAATGGAACCTCTAACAAGCCGGTCACGTTGAAGTTATTTATATCTATCGCAATACAACCAAAATTACTGTGATATTACACTTGATTTAGTCCCGTGGTTGAAAAGGGTTTTCTTATACGTCTTAAGTGATTATTTGAGCTCGCGATGGAAAATTAAAATACATTTTAATGACCGCGACTTTTTACTGCCGGAGAACGATCCAAAAGTTTTATGCAGATGCACTCTTAGAGTAAATTATGCTGTTAAAAACTTTGAAGTACTCGTTTTAACAACTTTGTAGTAAAAACTAACAGAAGTGCGGCTGAAATTAGATTGAAATGTAATTTGACATACATTATATTAAAATTGGTTCCATTTAATAGTTTTTTAATCTTTTATTTCGGACAAACCTACCAGATTTCATTACAAATTTGTTAAAAATACTATTTTTAACTATTTTGCAGTATTTTTTAGTACAAATAGGTACAAAAATATTTTTTAACAATAAAAAACCACTTTCATCTCTAGAGGAGTTTAAAAGAAAAATCAGTTTGCTTTAAATGTATTAAAAAGCAATTTACCAGCTGCGCTTAAATGGAATTATACATGCATTGTATAACTCAAACGATGGATCAAAAATTCCCGAGAATTAATATACAATGTTTATTTTGCTGCTAAATATTTGAATTTCGTACAATTTAAAAAATAATTTCGATTCCAATAATATTAAAACAAAAATGCTTCCAACATTTACTAAGAATTATCCGTAGTGTTATCGGTATAAATTCTACTTATAAAGTTATTTTTTTATGATATTTAGGGGGCAAGCAAACAGACCGGTTACCTGATGGAAAGCAAATGCCGTTGCCCATGGACACTCGATACGCAAGTGCGTGGCCGAACTTTATGAGGGAAAAGGGAATGGGAAAAGGGATAGGGGAATTAGGGAAGTTGGGCCACCGGTAAACTCACTCACTGAATGAAACACAGCACAACACCCTTTACCGCCAGTTTTCTGTGAGGCAGTGGTATCATGGCTCTCCCACAGCAATGAGCATCCGTATTATGTATTGGGAGTCGGAAAATGTCTCATTGGTACACGGCTCCACCGGGGTTCGAACCTGCACCCTCTCCAGTGCGATCCAAAGGTCTTACTTATTTTGTTATGTTTATTGGATATAATTGGATAGTTAATAGGATTAATTATAACAAGAGTTTTACAAATAAACAATTGATAACTAAACGGATCTCCCGCTATAAATTGTGAATTTTTATTCAATGAGGAATTTCAAATTGCAAATAATTACCTTATAAGAAGTGTAACTCAGCGAGCGTTTCCGTGAAGCAAACGCAATAAATTCCGGATATTCCGCCGGAGAAAATGCAATCTACCGCGCACCGGGTACGCCGGCATACACACACCGCATTATCATAACTATTATACTTGCTACACTACTAATTGTATAATTTCAAGCACCCTATATTAACACTTATATTTGTTGAGTTCTGTAGACAAATAACTTTCACCACAGCAAACAAAATTCACAAGGGATAGCGAATGGTAATTGTACTTAAGATTTATGTATATTTCTGTCTTGGATTCATTTTAGCGACTGCACAATTGTTCAAGTTCATAATCCAAAGTATATGATATACATATAATAAAAATTTCACTATTTCTGAATTTATGAAAAAAAATTACATGGAGACTTCGCTCAAATATTAATAAAATGCACAGATCCCTTTTCCCCCATCCCCCAAATTTAATAAAATAATGGCACCAAGACTGACACAAAACTTAAATTAAAATAAAGTGTATTGAAAAATAAAACTTAACTTAATGAGTTAAACATCACAATCGTACAAAAGTTAAAATCGCGGTCTCGGAGCGACTAGGAGTGGAATAGCGCTTAAGCGCGGTTTTGCCGGTACCACTAAAACTGTGAATCTTTATAATATTTGATCGAAGCATGGAGATAAATTAACATCTATTTATTCCGTATTCTATAGCAGATACCAGTTAATTATTTCCTAAGTTAATATAGTTTCGACTGCGTTTAGCTAAATCTAATATTCCGAACTACAAAACACATCAAAGACAATACAAGTAACAGTTTATACAAGCATTTAATAAAGCTTAACATTGCCATAACAGTGAGGTACATTGTACAGCCACCGCTAAATTACGGAGTTAATACATATCGCCCTATCTGTCATTTAATTGTCGTTCGATTAACGTTAGCAATTGAAATTTATTGTTATTTCCCTAATCAATTACTGCCTATAATATAGTTTGCACTACGTTACCTATTCGAAGTGTTAATTAATTTCGATATAAATAAGAAACATAACAAATACTACCAGATTAAAGAAACTATCAAAAACTGTTTACGTTCGCTCCAAGTTAGCAACAAAGGCGAGCACTTAAAAAAGTTATTTCAAGTGAGGCTGCCATTAGTCTAAGAGCCATAACACGGTGCACACACGACTACACCGGGTCCTAAAAGTTACAGTGACATTGTTTAAAATTGTGTCAACATCGGGCGAACGCGGCGCGTCCGCCTAAACAGTGACCGCGGGCAACGGGCAGCGGCAGTCGCGCCGGGCTCGCCGCTCGCACGGCCCGCACCGCACCGCACCGTATGGATTATTCGCAGCGGGGACCAGTGCGACCCACGCGGTCCGCGCCGTCGCTAGCGTAGAACCACCGTAGCGCCCGCGTAGCGCGCTCGTAGACACCTCGTAGCGAGCCGGCTACGAATCAAAGGTGTTGACAGTATGCCTTGAATAATCGTGCTGACAGAACTTTGTGTGTTTGTTAATTCTATTTTTTTGCTCCGAATACTGCAAGTAAGTGTTGAACTCCGTAAAACTTTTTCAATTCGTTATAAAGTTTTAACCGGTAGATCTTTTTCGTTAGCTGCACATGCGAAAATTTATTTTCAAAATTGAAGGCCTTAGTAATATTTAAATTAAAAAAAACAATTAAAGTTGATAAAACTGTAACCAAACAAGTTATATTGCCACTATTCAGCGTAATGTGACACGACGTGCGGACATAAGGAGATAAGGTTATAGCTAATCGAATCTTCGTCCACGTTAAGTATAATACACAGAAAAGGTTTTATTGTAATATACTTTACCATACCTGTATATGATTTTAGTTCACTATAAAAAATTAGGAACGGGTATCTCAGTCATTTACGTTGAAACATACTCGTATGTAGATAAACAACTTTTTAATTTAGTATAAATATAATATTCCAACCCACAAAATACGACTATGAAACTAGACCATCCCACGGGAAATCCTCACTCACGTCGTTATTAAAAGTTTCATTTTTCATAAACGGAAAAATATTTATCTCAATTTGGATATGTATTTATCGTAGCTGTGTGATATTTTTTACTATAAATTTTCAATTTTGTTTATTATTTATTTTATACAAATAAAATCGAAGTTTTACCATTTTGTTTGCTGTGAATGTAAGTTTGCAACAAAATATTATAAGTAATGAATATTTACTAAATAAAAAATCAAATTATATTATTTTGATGCATATTGTTTATTGTATTGGTAGTATTAAAAGGCAGCTAATTTAGAGAGAATATCTCTTTGATGCCATATCTTCAACTCTCACAGTTGAGATGAGAGTTTTAATTTTTGGTTTACACATCTCAATATCGGTTGAGTTATTTCGAATTTGAAAAGGTAACAATATATAGGATACATGAATAGGAAAACTTTTCGTATTTATATTAGTATAAAAAGTATGATCTTAAGCCTTAAGTTGTATAT
>JAOTAV010065554.1:0-14168 GCA_026546445.1 Cyclargus thomasi | reverse complement strand
AAATTTTTATTATATAATACACACATTTAATATACATCCATGACCCAGAAACATTTAAAAACTTTTTTTTTTGTTCCATCGGCGGGATTCGAACCCGCGACCCCCGGCGTGAGCTACCAAAGCTCAACCACTGAGCCACAGAGGTCGTCAATATTGAATGTAAGGTAAAATATTTGATGCATAGGAATTATCCCACCACGTCTGCCCACCGTCGATTGTTCTCGTGGTGTTTCACAAACCTACCGTAGTTACAATAATAGGGGTTCTACGCGGCGGCAGCAAACATTCCGCAAAGGTGCACTTTGATGCAATCCAAACTGCACCCTTAGTTCATGGCGCAAGATTGAAAATAGAATTCGATGGACACCATTTACAACATTAATATCTAAGATGCATCCTCAATTCAATCTCACGCCATGAACTGAGGGTGCAATTTGGATTGCATTAAGGTCGTGTTTGACAAACGGTTTGTGAAACACGACCATTTACAACATTAATATCTAAAATGCACCTAATGGCGTAAGATTAAAAATTCAATGCATCATCACCTTTGCGTGATGTTCGTTCACGCCATGTAGTAACCCTCTTAAGTCCCAATTCCAATAATATAACCAAGATAAGCTTAAAAGTGTTTTTTTTTCAAAACTATTAATAGTGTAAAAAAAAGAAAAATACTTAAGGGTATATAATCTTATGTGTTTCTTATAATATACAGGTCTACTAGTGAAAACTTGTAATTGGCTCATTAATTATGTATTCTATTTTTATTTACGCTGTATCCATAGCTGTAAGTTTTCCATGATCTTAAAATAAAATAAAAAAATAAAATAAATGTCGCAGTGATAGAAGCGAATGATTGATTGTATTAGCAAACTTATGCTGCTAAGGCGCTTGTTGCAAATCTAACAAAAAATATCCATAGCCGAACATTTATATAACCTCCTCGTTTTTGTTAGTCGGTTAAAAATCATGATTTTCAGCGTTGTTACTTTCACAGTGAACTCGATATAGGGGAAATATACACACCCTTAAATATTACGCTACTTACTTTTTATACCCGACTGCGTCAGGTGCTGTAGAGGGTTTTTCGTGAGTATGTATGCATGTGTAATTCTTTAGCATGATCTGCAGCCTAAACGACTTGATGGCTTTTGGCATGAGAGGTGTCGTTAAAGTATTTACCGTAAGATTGACATTAGATACATAAAAAAATAAAAAATATAAAATGGCGGATTTTAGCGCCAAATTCGAATATTGCATTGTTTAAACGGTTCCCGCAATCGGGGTTTTTGTTTTCGGACAGACCGAAAACAAAAAACCCATCAAACAAAGTAGAAAAGAGTTCTGGCCGATGGGTGTAGCCTAGCGGAGATTCCGGGAGAGACTCCGGAACGAAGCTGATGTTGCATGCATTGCAGCATGTCGCCGATAAAGTGTTAGGCTTAAGGATATGTTTAATATATAAATATGTATGTTAGTCTTTAAGGTATCTGTCTATTCTATAAAAACAGTAAAGTTGGCGTGTCTGTACAATAGATATTTTTACGAACCAATCAATGTGTTAGGAACAGTAATAGAACACAAATCGACGTAAAAAGTTGTTTGTCTGTCTGTTTATCTGTTTGTACGCGTTAATATCCGAACTACTGAACGGATTCGAATAAATCTTTTTTTATTTAATAGCTATTAAGTCTAGGCAACACATAGGATACTTTTTATCCCGGAAAAATGTACGGTTCCAATGATATAAAAATTTTCGCGCAACGAAGTTGCGGGTATCATAGTTATAAATATGTGTGGTAGTTTCTAAGATATTTATAATATGGTTTTGTGATGCCCGAATTAAATGATTTAATTTGAATTTAGCTTGTTACATACAATGTTGCCACTCAAAATAGGTAAAGTATGCTAAATATAATTAATGAAAACTAGTGCGTGGGAGCCATATTCCATCGAGAAACGAGTTTGAGAAATGTTCACATCCTATACCCATAATATTATCTAATAAGTTACGACTCATTAGGAACGGAAATACATAACTAAATATGGAGCTAGCGAATATGTAGGCTTATGAAGTATTCGTATGAAAGTGGGTTTGCAGTCTCACGAAAATACTTTTAATACGTGTTTTCTGAACGTAAGTTTATATTTAGGACTTTAAATATTTTATTGTGGTTTATAGGTACGATAGGTACCCTTGTCACAGGTGGTCCCATCTAAGACTCCCTCCCCTCCGCATTATGAGGTCACAGATTTGCAATATTTCAAACTTCGAGATTTAATTTGGAACATTTGAAATGTGATGTCACAAGACTAAGCATCGCCCCGTCCCCCTTTCACACCATTTCACACTTCGTCTAACCCCTCCAAACACCCTTTAGGTGTGACGTATTTTACGGATGGTCCCTAATGTAACTCCTGAGCACTCGCAAAGAAACATTTTGGTAATCTCTAACCCCAAGGGGATTAAATAGGGGAATAGAGTTTGTATTAAAATATGCGTGCAAAGCCGCGGACGAAAGTTCTTTAAAATATTTTTTTGTGAATTTTTCGTTACATAGCTATTGCGCTAAGCCAACAATTTTTTTACAAAAACCAAGGTATTTGTAATACGTGCTTAAATTACGTGGTAGTATCACGTTAGATGTACCAACACGTACGGGAGATATCACGTAAAATATACCTTTTAGATTAAAAATAGATTTTTTTAACATAATTTCTACGAAAACTTATTTTATGTATAAAGGGTTCCTGTTATTCTTTTTCTTTTTTTTTTAATTTAGAGGGCAAGCGAACAGACTGGCAACTTATCCTGTGACTTTTGCTGAGACTCGAAGTATTGACATATCCGAATTTCACTAAAATTGGCATGTCAGTAAAAGACAGACAACAATATGTAGGTTACACGCTCAATCTGGCATCAGTCCATCAGTCTGAGACTGACGCCAGAATATTGGCTGTAAATTCTATAATATAAACTAGCTGTTGCCCGAGATTACGTCCGCGAGGAACTTTATCAACTGTTGGTATCGATTATCGATAAATACTTTTGCTTCAACAAACTTTCATATAAAACGTCAAGATTTGTACGAAATACCGTCGCCAACTTATTCAGAACAGACTATAGATATTCTGATTTGTTAACAGACAAGTCGCATCAAGTAGTGTGTCCAAGGGCAATGAACTTGACTTATCTTTTTACCATCTCGCCAAATAGATCGGGTCTGTGAGCGAGAGAGCTGTCGTGCGTCCCACCTAACCGTACTATTGCAATAAAACGTTGTACGTGGCTAATTTTATCATAGTACATAGAGGTAGAATTCTAGTCAGTGGTCGCGGGTTCAATTTGAAATCTTTAAAGTGCGTTGGTAGCTTAAGCCGGGGGTCGCAGGTTCAAATCCCTCCGACGACTAGATATGTGTATAGTATAAAAATGTTAAATATATTTCCGTTGTGTGGTACCCGTAACACAAGTCCCCCGGGTACTTAGCACGGGGTCAGACTGACGTGGTGTGAAGCGTTCATAGATTATAGATAGTATTATTTTACTATTAATTTTTAAGTTTTTTTACTCTCGTATGAGCAAATTAACGATTCTCGGTTCTTTAGAAAAAAATGCGCTGTCAGCGCTACTACTACTTCCACAATTAGCTCTACATGTTATATGCATCTCAAAGTACTATCACCTTGTTTAGTTACATACAATAGACTGAAAACATCGTCTTAACCAGGGCCGGCTTTAGCCCTACCAGCCAGCGAGATTCGTTTGGCATCCCCTAACTTAAATTCAAATATGTATGAAAAAATCGGACAGGCGCCCCTTTATATGGCGTTCGGCGCCTCATTTTACACGGCGTATCTAAAGCCGCTACTGGTTATAACTATCATTAGCGGATTTCTTCGTCAACGTCATGTAAGCACGAACCATTGCGCTATTCCTGCGGGTGTGAATCCGGAAGGCGCGTGCCGGAGCGGGCATGGATGACGCAATACCAGTGAAAGTGATGCACACTCGCCAATATTAATTGTTACCCTTTTATTGCTAGAATGTTCGATTTCTAAATTTCGATTGCAAGGTTTGGTAAAACAGACCTAATCTTAATATATATAATGACTGATTTTGATGACTTTTTTGTTGTGTTTTCTAGGGGCTTTGGGAATGCATTGTTATTCTACTGGGAGGCTATTATGAACATTACAAACCTGCATGGTTCCAGGCAATTCAATATACGGCCAACAATCGCCTTGTTCTTTTTTCGTATTACAATGTCTTATTAGAATAATAACTGAATTAATACTAGTTTGGTTGTCTATGAATGGATTTTAAACATGTTGGTGACATTAGGGAACGTCAAACTTCACGTATTTAGTGTCACGTGACTGCTGACTGGCTGGAACTTGACTGGGAATAAGAGGTCATAATAACCCCCCTGAATCTTATTATTTAGATAACATTGTACGCTATAAATTTTTTGTGTATCTTGACGAAAGTGGAAACATAATGGCACTTGACAAATAAATCTATTCTATTCTATTTAACTAAGTGTATGTTAAAAACCGAGTCGATTGATTGCTTAGTTAAGGCGTAATATAGGAAGGGCAAACAAACAAACAGAAACACTTCCCATACAGAGACGCATCCAGCTTTGGCGCCAGGGGTCAAACATACGTGGTCAAGTCACAAAAAGCTATGATTATAGCTTATGATTAGATTTAATTTAGTAATTGGTGTAATTTTAATTGGGCACTAATCCACATAGTTTCTGAATATCTCGGTTCAGTCCAGAAATTTCATGACCAAGTGGCGTAACTATACCGTTCGAGGCCCGTGGCAAATTCGTTTTCGTTCCACTATGTCAATGCAATACAAAAACACGTCTTCATCCGGCTGGGGGCCCCGTGGCATTTTGCCGGCTGAACCCTCCTATATCCGACCCTGTACCCATATTATATATTATTAGTATTTAAGTATGGCGGTATGGACTAGTATGTACTATAGTCTCTTATCTCTATCTCTCCTATCTCCTATTGAAAGGGAGCCAGTTGACGGACCTACGACATTTGGTCGAATATGTCAATTTTATGTAAGTCGTAATCTGTCGGCTGGGTTTGGTATAACGCGACCAACATACTTAAATCTGCAAAATGGAATGCAACTGCCGTCGCTCATGGACACTTGCGACATCCGTTGGAATCCGTCATCAGAGTTGGAAGTGCGTTGCCGGCCTCTACGAAGGAATAGGGAATGGGAATAGACATAAGGGATTAGGGAAGTTGGGCCACCGGTAAACCCACACACTGAACGAAACGACCTCACACAAACAAAACACAACGCCGTTTCGCGCCAGTAATTCTGTGAGGCCGTGGTATCACTCCGGTAGAGTCGACCCATTCGTGCCGAAGCATGGCTCTCCCACGGCAATGAGCATCCGTATTATGTACTTGAGATCGGAAAATGTCTGATTGGTACACGCCTCCACCGGGGTTCGAACCTGCACCATGAGTGTGAACCAAAATCCGAGGCAGTTGCAATATCTCAAAATGAAACCTAAAATTCTCATTTGGGTATATTTTCAACTATCATAAATGATCAGTGTCATTCAAAAGTTAACTCGTAAGTCTCCATGGACGACGTTAATTCTTCACCGTCATGACCTGTCTGCTCACCTGCTACATAGAATAGAATAGAATAGAATTCATTTTATCACCACACAATTTAAACAATATAAAACAATGTTATTAAACAAAAAATATATATACATTATGTGATGTTAAAATTGGCCCCAGCTCAGCTAGATAACTTCATTTCTCCTCTTCCAGACCACCATGCTGACGAATCTCTCCGTGTTCCTCATCATGATCACCCTGTCGTCGGTCGCGGCGCAGACCTTCCAATACTCGCGCGGCTGGACGAACGGGAAACGGGACGGACGCGACACCCGTCTCGGGCTGGAGAGGATCTTCACCCCGTGCCAGATTCACAAACTACGATATCTGTTGGACGGGAAGGCTGTTAATGAAAAGGTAAGAAACACATAGTGTTGAACGAGTTTATATAGGTCTATGACAGCTCATGTCACTTGTAGAGAAATATTGTAAATGCAGAGCGGTGTATTTAATTGATCTGAATGTAATAATTTACAAGTAAAAAATAAAAAATCTGTTTATTTCTGTGAACAAAATACTTTACAACATTTCTATAACTTATGCTAATAATCTCGAGCGAGATTTTAAACATAAAGAGTTGCTTTACACATTAGACAATAAAAAACATATTTTTCTAACATATTACTTTAAAATCCACATAACATATTTCTACTAATGGAATTTAGATGTATTTTGTTATTTGTTAAACATCAGTGTTGTGTATAAAATGTTGTTTTAATACAAGTCCACTGGCTTTTTCTCCACATAGGGTATTATAATTCTGTGAAAGCTAAAACGCTGGCCGACGGTAAAAATGGGCGCCGCACGACATAAATCCTTTTTACTTTATTTTTTTTTAGTATGTATTTGAATTATAGTGGAAGGCTCCGAGGGAATCGTCCAGGGCACCGATTGAGCTAACGCCATGATTAGCTAAATCCGTACTAATATTATTAATTCTCAAGTATGTCTGTCTATCTGTCTGTCCGTTAACTCTTCAATCCAAAACCGTTGAACCGATTTTGCTTAGGAAGATTTAGAGAAATTTGGTTTAGAGATATTTTGAGTCCCGGGAAATTACATTGGATACTTTTTATCAAATTTCGGCGCAACTGAGTTATGAGCGTCATTTAGTATGTATAACATTCATAAAAACGCCATCTCTTGATCGACAGTGATACTTTTAAGATCGTCTGCAAGCCTATGTTATCACAGACCGTAATTTTTAGTACTACTTTTTTATGTTTAAGCTGCTGACGCCGTGCGAGTATTTGGAAGAAGATGGCGAGGAACCCAGGCGACAGAAGCTCAAGATATCTCAAGACTCCCCTTACGATAACTTCCAATAAATTGATCACACGATGCCTGAGTTTGTTTCATGTATTATATAGCGCCATCTGTTATTTTGCAAAGTAAACTCTAATCAAACATAAATTCTAAAGAGCTATCTGTTATTTAGGTGAGTAAACATCAAACTTATTTTGCCACCGCTCTTTAGAGTCTTGGTAATATTTGCCCAGTTGTTTGTAATTTAAGTATTGCTATATTTAAAAAATATATAAATGCCTTATGATTGTTGTTTTTATGCATATATGGCTGGTAGTATGCATTTAAACAATAACAATTCCAAAAGCATTGTTTTAAAATTTTTACATCAAAATTTTTCGTATACACTTTTTCTTTCTAACTTTAAAAATATCATTATGAAGACCTCTTTGGAGATTTACTATAATAATAATTGTGATTTCTTTTTTAATATTTGTTATGTTCCGGCTTAGTTATTTTAGAAGTTGTTGTAGATAATATTAAGATAAAACAAAAAACTTGTAAGTAAATACGCATTACTATAAAATATGATCACTCTTAATTATTGAAATAAATATTGATATTAAAGTGTTGTTTTTATTATTTACAGTAATTAAATAATTAATAATAAACTGTTCACCGTGTCCCAATGGTGGGCAAAGGTCTTATTGTCTACAGTTAATCCTGATAAAAATATTACACAACCACAAAGAGTTTATCTGGCACCAAAGGAAGATATTCTTTACGGCAGCCGATGACGTCAGACTAAAATTCAAATAAAATGACACTCTATGACCTTGGCAATTTACTATTATACACATCTTTTTCTCTTCTTTACTTCAAAATAGTGCCAGTAGTAATGGCGAAGAATATTTAAATTTATTATGGGAATCGAAAAGATGCAATGGGTTTGAGGTGTTAACTTTATCACTTATCCCCGACCAAATCGCACATAGAGTACTGAGTACGGAGTGAACGCGTTTCGCGTTTATTTAATATGGGATTTGTACAGCGCCACCTAGCGATGCTCACGGTCATGTGTACAAATTCCATATAAAAGTCCTAGTAGATGCAAAACGTGTTCACTGTCGAATGTCAAAAAAAAAAAATATTCGCACTAAGATTTTTTGGAGTTCGTCTGCTACACTCCGTCCGTTACATACAGTCCGTCAAAGTCATGGCGTATTAATAATTTTAACGTTCACGTTTGTATCGCGCTTGCATTGCGACTAAATGAAACGGGCCTCAATTGCTAGGACACACAGCTCAGTTACTTTGCGATTGCATCGATAAAAATGCACAATTGCAACGCTACAAAAAGTTTAAGCAGCAAGGGCTCTAATATATTGCAAGTTCAATCAATCAATCGGTCTTTACTTCCCAGAACTTTTTTTTTGCCCAGAACGTTTTACATAATATAGGTGTTATTATTTTACAGAAAGTCTCAAAATTTCTTGCCATTTGGGCGTGGAGATGTCAAATTATACAATTAATAATAATAGTAATGATAATGATAAGATTACATTTTCAATAAGGGAAATTAGTTGCAATATATAATTTATATGCATGAAGGTATTTAATGAAAATAATGTCATAATGTATTAATATCGTTTGTCAATAACTTAAAAATATTTAAATTAAATGGCAATTTATATGTCAGAGAGTTCTATAGAATTTTCCTTGGAGCTTTCAAAATAACGCAAAGCATATTTCTACAGTACAAGCGCCATCTATGGATGAAATTTGAAAACAAAACATCATCCACAAGAGGGCGCTAACACGTAAATTTAAAAAAAAAATCCGTTTTACTACTCATTACTAGATGGCGTTGTACATTCAAAAAGGTGGGTCAAGTGTGACTTAAACACAACATTATAATAATATATACCTATCTGATAAACAACTTTTTTTTTAATTTTATCAGAAAATAAATACTAATTCCGAGTTACGGTATATTCAAAAAAATAAGAAGGACTGAAATCCTTTATGTTGTATCCTCTAATTCCTTTATGTTGGTACATAAAATTCATTTAAATATATAAGAACGCATTGTTCTTCAAATATAAATAAAATAAATAAAATAATATTAATAATTACAATAAAAAAGGTACAATATTGTATATCAAATCGTAAGTATACAGCAATTTTACTATCATCCATCATTTTATAACAAGTATCATTATGTATTGGTAGAACTTAGAACCATTTATTGTGATACGTGTTGAGTTATTTTTAATGGCGTTTGGCGCCATTATAAAGGATTCGAATTTCGAAATTCGAACAGCAGTCATTATTGTTTTTTTTTGCAAAATTTACCCAAAAGACAACGCTTAAAATGAAAGGAAATAAAAAAATATTCAAGCTACTAACTGAAGTGCAAATACTCTAGAGTGTTTAAAATAGTAGGTAAAATTTGTCAAAAAATATAACTAAATTGCATTTTATATATTTTTTTGGTTAAATTTACTGGGGTTTAATAATAATCCAATATGAAATTAGGGTTATCATACATGATGTAACCTAACTCTGTTTAAAATATTCCTAGCTTTTGGTACGGGCTATAATAAATTTCATACAAATCTGTTCTGCAAATCAAGTGATGAAAGAAGAAGAAGTAATTGTAGGCGAAACATCTGATCAAACAAACTTTCACATCTATTGTATAAAAATACGTCGGGTTTTCCTTCCCGACATATAACTCTTGAACGCACGAACTTTATGGTCGGCGGTCCTGATATCGATGCCTTACTGCCTCAACCACGTATCTTAAAGATGGCTACATTTCAGGAGACAAAAAAAAACTGATTATAATTTTTTTTCCTAGAAATTGTACAAAACTAAACATGAGGTCATTTGATAAGTAAATTGTTACCTATCAAATAATCTCAACCTCTTCTCTGGATCTTAAAGATAGCTGTCTCTTGAAATGTAGCCATCTTTAAGATGCGATGTTAAGGCATCGATATAGAGTTCACTTTTGACAGCAGCAGCGTTGATAGCGAAAAAGAAATTTTCGCTATTCGTCGAACCGGCCGCCTCAGCGACATGAGTTTGGCCGTACAAATCACTATTTTTTCAGCTTTTGCACGTTGCTACTTTCACAGTGAATTCTATATCTATATAGGTACATATACGATCCCTAAAGTTTTATAACTTTTGTTATACCGTGTATATGACGGTTGAAAGTGAGAAAATGATTGATTGATAATTTGTTATCAATTCAATGGCTATTGTCTCCTGTTTGTCGGAGACATATCCGGAAAACATTAGAAAATGTTCAAAAATAATATCTACCTGATATGTCTTAGATTGTCTCAATATATTATAAAACTAGTTGGTGCCCGCAACTTCATTGCGCGAAAATTTGTATATTTATTATTTCATAGGAAAATGCACGTAATCTATTTGCTGCTTCGGAACACCGCATGGCGAGTTCAACTCTGGCCTGGCTGGCTCCGTAAGTTTTCTTTAAAAGATGAACGTTAAAAAAAAGGGACGCGAGATTTTGAAATCGCTATCGAGTTTTTAACATATTTTTTTAATGATAATCTGTTAGAAATTAAAAAATTATTGTATAAAATAAATTTTTAAAAACTCGATTATTAAATTATTAGTAACCATATCTGGGTAACCGAGTTATATCTCTGCCTCCTTTTGGGGCAGGTAATTAGAAATTCATCAGGCTATAAGATCGCTCGTTTGCTAACAAGATCAAGATTCTAGGCTGCATTTCTATGATCTTGGTCCACCACTTCCTGATAAGTGCCGCATAGGCTATCCCCAACTTACCTTTCATATGAAGTATATAATAACTCCCACACCGGTTTCGGTGACGGTGGCCGGTTTCATAGAAACCAGGCCTGTTGAGCAGGAGTAATTTTATAGTGCCCAAGTGTGTGCGCAGTACACAGGAGCACTCCCTCTTCCTTTACTCTCATAACCAAGTAGGACGGATGACCACACGACTGGCGCGAGATCAGGCGCAGACTTCTTACATCGCCCTAACCGACGCGGGAATCGAACCCGCGATCTCCGGGTGAAGAGCCAAGCTCTGTACCACTAGAAGTCTAGTGAAGTATATAGAAAATCTGCTGAGAAAAGTTCTGGATTGCCTATCCGACATTTATCAGGAAGTGGTCAATCAGGCCCTTAGATCTATAAATCGAAAATAGCAACGAAGTTATTAGCAATAGCAAGTTTTTGCGGTTCAACTCAAACGCTCGACAATTAGGTGCTAGTGATGTGTTCACTCTAAAAATATGTTTGTCGATATCGATAGTTAAAAGTTAAAGTTCATTTTTATAACGTATTTGATTCAATCATTTATTTTATGCATTATTGAATTGTTTTTATGAATTTTTATTGTTTTAAAAAAAAATTAAATATTTTTTAACAAATTATTCCTTACATAGACCTAGAGGAACCAACATCGAGCATTTCCTGACAGACTTACGAGTCTCTTTATGCGCTCTACATTTAGTGCGTAAATATGTTGGCAGCTATTTAACACATAATTTACGCCTTAATCTTATTAACAAGAAACGCGAATATTGTTGCGATAATTACCGTTAACCGTTTTTGTAGCCACGGTTTCAATAACATTGCCGTTAGATTTCTATCGCCAATAATGGAATTCACGTTAACGGATTTAATGTAGCCACTCATTTTAATTCTTTAAATTTATTGCAACATAAATTGTAAAACTCTATGGAAATTAGTGATCACACATTAACCTGAGCATCAGTAAGTAGTTCCAAGGTAATCGACGCCCCAAAACATCAGTACTAACCTATAATGGAATCGGATTCGTGTTTTATCCTTATTTTAATAAGTATAAAGTAATGTACGTACCTTATTTTGTGAGTCGTTAAATTGTTTGCGGCTCATCTCAATCTCCACTCGGCAATTAGATGATAGTGATGAGCTGCCTTCGCATTTATTAGTATCGATATCGATGGTTTATATGACGACGAGTTGTTTGCAGCACTGGTACAATATGAATAATTAAAACTACATAAATAATATTTATATTGCTCGTCACTATCAATATAGCTATGTAAAAAAGTGAAGCCTCAACACTATTTTCATAGTATTGGGCATAGACCATATAGACTGCTAAGTGACTAGAAAAAAGTGGATAGTTTATGTAAGATACTAGTAAATAGTTATAAGTAGATAACTGATATACTATTGTAATATTATAAAGATGTAACTAACAGGTGAAAGTATAGGAATTGCACTCATCACAACTTAATTCTATAATAATAAATAATTATTGTTACTGCGGGATAATGTAGCATGCTTTCATAATATGGTTTTTCAAATAATGGAAACCACTACCGTAACAGAAATCTCCTTATGATAATTTGTTTGTTTTTGGAATTAGCACTATAATAGTATTGAATTGAGATTTATAATAGCGAAAAAGCGAACCTTTGTGAGGGCCCGTGGACTTTCTTGAATGCTGGGACATTGGGTTTTTCAAAGTACTCTGACACTGAAACAGATTTTTTCATACAATTTTACGGTTCTGTTTGCTTAAGGGTCGAGCGTCTACAACTTTAGCTCCTTTTTGATAAGAGTACCAACGGATGTACTGTCGACTTTCGAGGCGGCTATTCTGGCCGATGGGTGTAGGCTACCTAGGATGTGTTAGTTTTAAGGATATATAAATATGTATCTATTATATAATAAATAATATTAAATATGTATGCTAGTTCTAAGGTATTTATAATATGGGTCTGTGATGGCCGAAGTAAATGATTTGAATTTCAAATTTACTTTCTCTTTACAGTTGCATATCGCAACTCATAGATGGTGTTAGTAGTGTAATTTTTAATCGATTATATATTATATTACTAATTTATTTTTAAACACATATAGACATACATACCAAGTAATATGCGCCTCAATATATAATATGAGCCTCAGACCTAAGACCTATAGTTTTGGCGTAAAGTGAGACCACAAATATATAATACGTGGAGTGGGATATACAGGGTTCGTTTCACTCGCCCAATGAATTGAATTATTTTTTTAGTACTTTTAAAAACATACATATACATAGTAAACCTACTTACTTCAAAGTCTATCAGTAGAAGATAGACTTTGAAGTAAGTAGGTTTACTTAATAATATTTCTACTTGTTATTATGCAACATAGCCAACTATAATACGACATAATATTACTATAAAAAAAGTATCGACATCGACTCAACTTCGCGAACCTCACTACGCCCTAAGAATGAGATGCCCTAAACTTAAATCGGTTTCCCGCCATCGCACAATCCACGCTCACCGACCAATCACGGGGCAGGAGGGCGGCGGCGGCCGGCCAACTCGCGCCCCCATTGGCCGCGCACGCAAAAAACAATCGACTGTCTACTCTCATTGTTAAATTCGAAAAAAGAACGAATAGAATAAAAATGATTTATTTCGTGTCGTTCACTTTTTAAGTTACTGAACATTAATAAGTTTTGATTTTTGTGCCGTTTTTAATTTTTTTTTTTCGTTATTATTTCGAGTTTTAATGGACTTTGAATAAATGATGGGGATATTTCCGTTGGACGTTTAATATGTCTGCCGTGGAAATTGTGATTAATTTTATTTTCGGATTTTAATTTTGCTTTCGAATTGAGTGTAGGTACGCGGAAATATGCCTTAATTGTACTGAGGAAAAGCTCATCCATGTATTAATATACGTATTAATTACTGATATCCTAAATGCGAAAGTGTGTCTGTATGTCTGTTCTTTACCTCTTAGTGTGTCTGTATGTCCTTTACCTCTTCGTGTGTTTGTCTGTCTGTTACCTCTTCGCGCGCTAAACCGCAGAACCCGTTTTACTGAAATTTGGCATGAAGATATTTTGAGTTCCCCGGATAATAATAATAATAACACCTTTACATCACATTAAAAATACTTTTTATCCCGGAAAAATATACGGTTTCCGCGCGATATCGCGTTCTCCGTTTCCCCAAAACTCGTTTATTGCGAAACCGTACAGTTCTCCGTAATAAAAAATAGCCTATCTCCTTTTCTGGGACTCAAAGTATCTCCATACCAGATTTCAGCAAAATAGGGAATATGCATGATTTTTTATTATTTAATTAAAAAATCTTACGTTATTTAAATACGATGTAGTCCAATCAGTTTTTTGATAAAATTGAAAACAACAAATTTACAAGCCTTTAAAGTAGTCAGTTAGAAAGAGAGATCCG
>JAOTAV010065543.1:0-14170 GCA_026546445.1 Cyclargus thomasi | reverse complement strand
AGAAGGAGGGCGTGACGGGACGGGGTACGAGCGGGGGTGCGGGGCGGGGCGGGGGCGGGGCGTAGGCGAGCGGCGGCGGCGGCGGGGGAGGTGGGGAAGGTCGCGCGGGAGGCGGCGGCACGGGGGGCGGGACGACGCACGACGGCGACACACGACTGCGGCGCGCAGACTTCCTGTTGCCCTTGCTGCTGCCCAACCTCTCCAGCACTAATCTCCGCACCACTTCCGTCTGCTCCTCCCTCTCCCTCTTTATCTCCTGAACTTTATCGGTCGTGTCTCTCGGCCCGACCGGCGACAGAGGGGCGCCCAGCGATATCCACTCAGGAGTGTGGAGCTTTCTCGGGCCGTTGAAGGTCTCGCTGGCGGACCGGCAGATCGCGGGCGAGTAAAGTCGCATATTACACGCTCCCCCGAACAGCACCGGGTTAACCAGGTTGTTGTTCGTGATGCTGCCGTGAGACTTGGACATCTCCGACGCGAGCGGCGGTGATATGTCTTCAATCGAAACTTCGCTCCGAGAGACGCTCGACTCCTGCTTCTCGTGGCTCTCGCTGCTGTCCTTTTCGAGGGGAGGCGAAATCTCCGACACGCTGATGACTTCTGGTTTGACGTCGATGATTTCTTCGTTTCTGTTCAACATGTTATCCTGCTCCTCGCTCTCTCGCCTCGCGTTGTCGTCGATGGGAGGTTTAGAGAGCTCGACGTCGCGCGTCGTCGTTTTTGAAAAATTGTTGTTTTCCACTTTCGACGAGCTGTCCGTTCGGGAGTCCTGGTCGTCGATGAAATCGATGTTGTCATCGAACGCATTCGTTTTGCTGTTTTCGCATAGATTTAGGAACGAAGGTTTGATGGTGGTTTCGGAGAAGCTGCGCTCGATAAAATTCATTGAGCGATCGTTGGTGGGCGAGTAGCGCGCGTAGTCGTCGACGAATTCCATGTAGCCATCGTTGTGCGGCGTCGCTGGGGTCTCTATAGATATGTCCTGCTCGCCCTCGTCCACGAACTCAAAATGGTCGAGGGCGTTGGAAAACACGATCGCGTGGGTCGGGCTCGTTCGGCCGCACACGTGGGATGCTATTGTCGATAAGTTTTTAGCGTCGTGCACCAGCTTGGGTCCACTCAACCGTGTGGGGTTTTTGTTTCTCTTGTTCTCCTCCTCGAGACCGCAGTCCTCCAGCATCGCGTTCTCGGCGGCCCAGTCGGACAGCTCGGTCTCAGTGAGCGCCATGGTGGTGGCGTCTCGGCCGGAGTCGGAGGACGAAGACTCCGCGGCGTTAGAAGTGTGCGGGGCGTCAAGTGCCACCGGAGTTTTCTCGTCGACGTCGTCCGCATCGTCGTTGACGATGGTCAGGCTGTCCAGCTGTATCAGCTCCCCGCCTTCGTCGTGCACCTCGACTCTGGGCACGGACTGATTCGGCGCGGTCTCGGTGTGGGAGCTCTCGGACAGCGAGTCGGAGTCCAGATCGGGCTCCCTGATGGAGCTCTCTTCCTGTATGGTCTCACGCCAATCCTTCTTTTCGAGCGGCGAGTCACCTTTAGTGAGCAGATCTACGGGCGCGTCAGTGCATAAGTTTTTGATAATGTCCGGCATGGGTTGGACGTTCTTGTCGTCGGCGGTCGCTCGGAAGGCGACGACGGGGTTCTGTGGGGGTGAAGGGGCCGGGTGGAGCAGCTTCTGGAACTCGGTAATGTTGGAGCGGAACGCCTCCAGCTTGGTGTCGAGTCGGGAGGTAGAGTCGGACTTCCTGACGGCGGGTGGCGATGGTTCGCCGAGGAGGTACTTCCTCTTGAGCTCGAGGGCTCGTTTTGTAGCCAGCCCGCCGGCCGATCTGGTCCTGCTAAGGGGGTAGTCGTATGGCGGGGGCGGAGGTGCGGGCGGGGGTGCCTCGGTCACTAGTATCGCAGGGGGGGAGGGGGCCGGGACGCACTCCTCGCGGGCGAACTCGCTGTCGGTGGAAACTTCAGTCGCGGAAGATATCTCCTCGTCACTTGATTCACTCTCCTCCTCGGATTCCACCTGCAAATACACTTGCGTCAATATACAGAATGCGACAAAGTGATAATAATACTAACGATGTGTATGGGTCCTTTTTAATGACTTCACTTTGAAAGTAGTAGCGGCCAACCGGTTATGAATTTTCCCTTACACATCACAAAAATACCACTTTCAGTACTGCTCTTTCACATCGAACTCTATGTCACACCCTTCCCGTAGAATATTTTAATTTTTTTGCATATCACCACAATAAACTACACTTTTATCGTGGTTGACCCACAGAAAACGCAATACAAATAACTTCTGTAGGTATACAGAACGTGTGTTACAAGTAAGCAAAAAATACAAGCTATACACAGCAAAACCAATCAACACATAGAATAACTTTTAAAAAAATCTTGTTTGTTGTCCTTTTTAAAAACAAGTGAAATATACATCCTTTAATAGTATCAGTTGTCATTTCTTTTTGCAAATTTACCAATTATTTCCCAAACTAATAATCCAATTTGCGATTGCGATTTACAGTAATGGGCTTTAGAATGATCGATTTGTTCTAAAGTTTTGGCCAAACCTCGGCGTCTGCAATGCGGGACTAAACGGACACCTGTGTAACTGCGCTTACTTCATATTTTTTGTAAGAACAGTCAGCGGTTTATTTTGTGGTAGTGTCATTATTAAAGGCACTCCTTGCAGACTGGGAGTACAGCGAGCTAGGTTGCTTGTTATAGTAGCTGAGCTTTGGACAAATTTTAAATCACACATTAACATGTATATTTTATTTACGTTAATATTGCTACTTCTATATATTTTTTCATTTTGTACGAGTTGTGTGGTGACTAAATAAAAATATGATTATAAGGTGTAAGGCAGCTTCTTATTTGTACACGTTTCTGACACTAGATACATGTGTTCCGTTTCACTGATGCAACCGTCCCGCACTGGGGTCGCGTAGGTGTGCAAGGCACCGTGTAAACTAACTAGAGGGCGCTACAAACATTTGAAGACATCAGTTAAAAAAGCGGGCAACCAACATTTGAAAAACTGCGTAATTTTTGTGTAAATGGAGCTATAGGACCGGAAAAATGATTGTAAATTTTATGTATAGCTAGATAGATAAGCTAGATAATAAAATCGCTAAATTACAAGATTTATCAAAATTTTATGGAAATAAATTAGTATTTACCAGAAAGTTGTAAAATGTTTGTTATTCGCTTCTTCCACTTATGTCTTGATTTTTTGTGCATTTATCATATCTCTAATCCCAATTTTAATTTGTTGTAACGGTTTTATGATCGATGAGTGCACGTTTATCCCAGCACTTTTATAAAGTACACTTGTACACTTTCCCGTCAAAGCCAGAATTAAGCATTTAAGTCAAGTTTACACAAAGCCAACATGCCAGTTCGATGGCAGCCAGTTCTGGCGGCCTTCGCCTTATGTTAAGAGTTTTATGGTGTGCACTATCTAGCCAGCGCTAGCCCCCTGTCGTATTGGCCACCAGTGCTGGCTTTGTGTAAGCTCTACACATAGTAACAGCCAAATAATATGTACACAACATTCAAAACTCTATAGGGGAGTTAGTGAGGCGTACACTCCTTGCCCCGCCGCCGCTCGTGTTAACTGCCGTATTAGATTTGCATGCTCACAAATGACAGCAATGGAATGGACCTCGGCACGATTTTGCTCCATGTCAAGGTCATAGAATACATATGTTCGCTTTTATGTAACAAATTTAGACTAGATGTAACACGCAACTTCAGTTACGAGGAATTAGGTTTACTGCTCGGGAACCGTACACTTTGACACAATATATTGCCTTTCCATTTTCAGGATTCAAATTCTCTCCATATTAATAATATAAATAAAATAAAAAAAGGCATTATATATGAGTATGATTTTATCTCATTCGATTAAAGCCTAGTTGTCATGTTTGCCGCCTCTAATTTATTGTGCCTGACTGAGAAGTTGTATTACTATCAGTCTTATCTCTCAGATGTTGTAAATAAATTTGCTGCAAAACAACTATCCATAACAAAAATTAATAGGCTCATCTTAGCAGTGGCACCGCCTTGCCACCAGATGGTGGAATTCAACCTATTTCAGTTGACAAACTTAAAATAATTATTGCCATTTTAATTATAGACTACAAATTCTCCCTGGTGTTAGGGGTCATGTAGTCTGAAATATTAATTTGCATTAGAATGTAATGAAATGATTCGAGCTAGGAGACGGCGGCAGGGGCTTTCCTAAGCGCACCTCCCTACGTGGCGGATAAAGTCGCGCGACAGCCCCGCGAGTCGTGCGACTGTCGCGCGTCTAGACGATGAGGCAGCGCGATACCTCGCTGCTGTCGCTCGGCGGTCGCGCGTCTGCGGGCACCTCGCGTCGCCGCGCCTCGCGAGCCGCGCGCATCCGCGAGCAAGACTCATTGCCCGACGACTCGGCACCTATATCAAACAAGAAGTAATAATAATAAGGGCCTATTTCACCGCTTACTGATTAAGTTTCTGATAGGCTATCCACAACTTTTTTGACAGATTCTCCATACAACATCTTTAAAAAAAAGTTGTGGATAGACCCATCCCACTCCTATCAGTAAGCGGTAAAACGGGCCCTAAGTCCGAAAGTCGGTGCCAATTTTTGTGTAGGTATTTAAGGAAAGCTGAAAACTTGTCAACTATTTCTAACAAACCTCTGGCTGGTGAGCAGCAGGGATAACCTTTTTTAATTCCTTTCTTGAAGGGGCTGTTTTACCACTTTCTGATGACTGTTGGATAAGCTATTCACAACGTATTAGACAGATTTTCCATCTTTCGTCTGTTAGATAGATTGTGGATAGCTCATATGACGCTACCAGGAAGTGGTGAAGCAGGCCCTTAGTAAACTGCGTGTACTGACCGTCATCAGAGTAGTCGTCATAGCCGAAAGAGTCGTCGGAGAAGTATAGCGAGTGCGGCCGTATGGGCGGCATCGCGGGTTCAGGTGACTGACGCGCGTCACGGTCGCTGTCCGGCGCGTCCGTGTACTCGTCCGAGCTGGACACGTCTTCGTCGCTGAAAGTTAAATCAATTATTAGCGTTTTAGATGAAAAGAAATCGCATGAAAAGCGAAAAGCCAAGTGACAACCAACAGCAGTACCTTAGCCCGCCTGCTCCTGAAGTCTCTGAAGCTAGGAAGTTTCGGTCGGTCCATTCGTCTTCGTCGATTTCTCTCGCGCCGTCCGACAGCTCAATGCTGATTCTTTCGGGCGTAGACGTCAATATATCGTTTCTATTCGCCGCGGGTGCCAAGAGAGAGTTTGCAAGTATGACGTCAGTCGCGTCTGTGGCGGAGTGACGTAGGCAAACCAAGCGACTGCCGTAGCGCTCCATAGTATAATTTCTGCAACAAATTGCCTCCAACAATCAAGCTAAGCAAGTGATATATACAATACCCGTAATCAAAAACTTACTAATAACAATATTAACACTTAGCTTACGTTATTCAACTTATTAAGTTAACATTCCGATCCTCGCTGCCAGCAGCCACGACACAAAAAAAATCAAATAGAATGCCAATTTAGACATTGGTATAGCTGCCCGCGATGCTGCTGCATTGTAGTGGCATATACAAAATTACGACCTATATAATAAAGTGGCGTTTTATTTCGGTTCTTGTGTGTCACGGCTGCCTCTAGCGCTGACCGGAATTATACTTTAACGCGGTTTGTCCACCAACGCCGTCAACCGAGGACACGATTATTTCGGCCAGGTAAAATTCTACTGTATGACATAGATGAAAGATTTCATTTTCTATAGGTCCGAAATAAACACGTTCTCGGTTGACAGTTATGATAGTGGACAAACGGCCTTAGAATTGTCTGACATATTGGGAAAATCTTTTCCCTATAAGCCTTGACAGACATTGAAAGCTTAATTAACGTAAGTTTCGAATAACTAATTTAGTTCAGAGCAGGTTTTATGCTTTGCTGGTTTCAGAAAGCATCGCTTGCACGGTATATACAGTGACAATGCTTTTTGTGTTGCGAAATTCATAATATGCATTTTGCACCTTATGCACTCCCTTGCAACCATTTGATATTGTGCGCAAAGCTTTTATAAATACGATTTCGAATTATTTAACAAATATAACAAATTAACAAAATATGTTATTTGGGGGTAGATTATATTATGTTTTTATAATGTCGAATGTTTTTTACCATAAGAGCTTATCACCTTACTAAAACATCTATATTATTTTTATTCTAGAGAGAGAGATAGACTCGCCCCAGCTTGTACTGCTAGATATAAATAGCCTCACCTTGGCTTATACTGCTAAAGAGAGATGGGTTCACCCCTGCTTGTACTGTTAGAAAGAGATAGACTCAAATCTGTTTATACTGCTAGAAAGAGATGAACTCATCTCGGCTTGAACTGCTACAAAGAGATAGACTCCCTCCGGCTTGTACTGCTAGAGAGAGATAGACTCACCCCGATTTGTACTATGCGATAAAGAGATAAACTCACCTCGAGCTTGTACTACTAGAAAGAGATAGACTCACCCCAACCTGAGCACGGTCTTGTTCACGGCGCAGCGGAAGAACGCGCGGTGGAAATTACAGTTTAGTTATGACAGAAAAAGAGATAGAATCACCCCGGCTCATACTGCCAAAAAGAGATGGACTCAAACCGGTTTGTACTGCTATAGAGAGACAAACTCACCCCGGGCTTGCACTACTAGAGATACTTACCTCGGCTTGTAGTGTAAGAGAGACTCATCTTGGCTTGTACTGTTAGAAAGAGATGGATTCTCCAAGCTTGTACTGCTAGAGAGAGAGAGAGAGATATACTCACCCCGGAGTTACACGCAGTGTAACTACGCGTGGTGTAGATGCAGCGATGTCAGAGAGAGATTAACTCACCCAGCTTGTAGTGTTAGAGAGAGATAGACTCACCCCGTCTTGTACTGTTAAAGAGAGTTGGACTCACCCCGGCCTGAGCACAGTCTTGCACACGGCGCAACGGAAGCACGCGCGGTGTAGATGAAGCCCGTCAGCGATGACGCCCTCGGCGGCGAAAACGCGCGTGCCGCACGCCGCGCACTGCATACCCGTGGATGATGGCCCGCGCCATTGTTTCTTGTACTGCGTTTATAAATATTTAAAGAACCAGATGGATACTCTGTCGGTACAAGTAGCCTGCCTATTTTTAATATCCGAATACAACGTTATAATGTAAACTATTTTTAAAAAGCTGTAAAAAATTTTTTGAATGCATTTTTTTTTTCAAATCGCAGTTGTGTTTAACCTTAATAATCCATACATGATAATTAAAACATTAGGGTCAAAAGCCGTGGGGATAAACGATTTTTCTTATAAAGTACGTTTAAATGCAATAAGAATTAAGTAGAGCTTCGTAATAAAGGAAAATTGAAATGGAATGCATACTATATGAAAGAATTTGAAAGTAGACCAATGAAGTTGGTATCCAAGAAACGGGCAAAGAAAGAAAGACAGTATTTGGCTTACTAACTCATACTGTCGCAAATCGAAATATATAAGGAGATACCTTAAGCAATATGAAGATGTAAAATACTTACTTCTTCTTTTGGTTGATCTTTCAGCTGAGCTTTAGTTGAATCAGTTTCTTCTTTCTTAACAAATTTCGTTGCCAAGTCTGCCACCTGTTGAAATATCATAAATAATAATTATTTTATTAGTACCGAATGAAGCTAAACTATTTATTTATAATATTTTGGAAACATGTTTTTCCAATATCAAAAGTAGCCTATGTCACCTCCATCCTTCCTACTAATTGTATGGCAAAATCACTCATTCGACTGGTTGTTTTATAAGAGCCTGAAGGAAGGACAAGCAAACACACTTTCCTATATATAATATTAGTCGGGACGTGTCGCATTTTTCGTACCGCTCTCGATTATAAAATTTCTATGAAAAATGCGATGCACCTCTTAACGCTCAGTCACAGTGTGCTCACTCCTCAAACCAACCTTTTTAGTGCCGTGGACTGGACGTCCAGAATCTTTAAGTTTCTGATCCAGTTTGTGAAGAGTCTCATCAATTTCGCCCCACTTTTCTTCGTTATCACCTTCTTTCAGTCTTCTTTGTCGTCCCAAAAACTATGAAAATAATACATTCTTCATTACCAAAGTCATTTTACCTAATAATTTTAAGCGCGGGGTCACCCATTGGGGATCGGCTACGCGCAATAAAAAGTTGCCTATGAATTAAAATCTGTTCAGTAATTTTTAAGTAACAGAATCACAAACATTATCATACCTATCTATTATAGATAAGTGCTGTATAGGCTATCCACAACTTGTCTTATAGAAAAGTTCGGAGAATCTGCAAATAAATTGTGGGTAGCCTGTTCAGTACTTATAAGGAAGTTATGCAACAGGTCCTAAGCCTTAATAAATCAAAAACTATTATTAACTTACTTGTTCCCTATCCCACTTTGGCACTTTCTCGGCGGTTTTCGGTTCCGGTCTACCCAGCCTGTTCTCCATGATCTTTCGTTCTATCTCTTTCACATTCCAGTCGTCTCGCTCTATCTTGCCTACGGACCTCATGAGGTCTTTCGGTTTTGATGCTTTCGGGACCGCTGAAGTAGACGGCGTAGAGAGCTCTGCAGCTAGTTTTGCGACTCGGGCTCCGCCCCCTAACGCTCGACTGCCACCGCCTACAATACGCCCCTCCTCCTAAATAATAAACTATAATTAGTACACATTTAAGAATTTGTTATCATTGCTACTACCCTGTACTGATATGGTAAGTATAAAAGATGACAAAAATAATTTCATGTTACCATATGTCGCATAGATGAAGCAGCAACGATATTAATTTAACCCCTTCTTCATAAAAATATTTAAACAGTGTTTAACTAATCAAGGTTGGCTGTCATTTTCTGTCGTGTGAAGTTTTCAAGCTTCCAGAAAAGGACAAATCTTGATAAGTTATTTAAACAATATTTTTATTAAAAAGGGGGTTAGTTAATAAAACATAAATGTACAAATGGCCTATGTATTTCAACATCCGAAAACGATTATTATAAATAGGCCACTTTTGCAATCGAAAACTGTGTAAAATTATTTCAAACGTGTTAATAATATTTTTGTGCTAAACACACTTTCGAAAGCATTATTTTGTCTTTTGAATTGAAACTTAATTAGTCGCGTTGAGAGTGAATTTTTAAGGACGCGTGATGAGAAGAACGATCGAAAATAATATTTTGTCTCGTACGATTTTGTACAGAAGTTTCATTTCTGACATGTGTACTCACTCATACTACCTTTTTTATAATTTCGTTAAACTCAATAACGAGACAAAGAGAACACGATTAATTTGTGAGTTACTCAAAACATGCGCATCTTACGACTACAAACAGAGTGAAAATAAGAAGTTAGTGCATAGAAAAACGTGGTAATCACTATTATTGTTAATGTATTACACGGGATTGTTTTTCGAATCCGGGTTGCCTCCTATGCTACGATACTCCCAAATCGGGTGGGTTAATCTCGCCATGCAACACACAACGTCAACACAGATCTCACATAGTGTTGCAACTTCTTCTCTAGTTTCTTAACGCGCTCGTCAAACTGTGGCGCGCTCGCTCGATATTGCTGCAACCCGTAATCGTTCTCCAAATCGGCTGAAGGTGCGAAATCTAGCCTCGGTTCCGACGCCAACATCTGCAGACTCTTCTCGAAGCGTTGCTTCATAATTTCCCTCGCAGCTTTCCTTTTGCCAGTGCTCTTGGGCCTCTTCGCTTCAACCCTCTTTTTCTCCATCATGTCGGAAACCTTCTGGACTCGCACTCCCATTTCCCCGGAGCCCCGCCTTTGCATCGATGGCTCCGGACTCGAGCGGGATTTATTGACACCGTGTATGAGGTCTGAGACCCGTTGGCATCTCAACGCCATTTCGGGAGTCCCGATGGTATCGGGTCGTTTCGAGCGATCCGGGCTCGGCGTGTCTCGACATTTGCCTTCAATGATTTCAGTCATTCTCTGTCTGCGTAGAATCATCTCTGGGGTACTGGTTGGTCCCAGTCTATTCGTTTCCGGACTGGGAGTGTGCCTCTGTTTTTTCTTTTCGAACAACTGCGCTATGCGCCTCGTGTTCGCCGCTTCCGAGGAGCCGATTGATTTCGATCTCCCGTGAGAATTGACTTCCGGACTTTCGGAAAATCTCTTCTTGCTCCTATCCACTACGTCCGACAGTCTCCGAGCCTGCGGTACGGCCGACTCGGTCGACGTGGCGCGGACGAACTCCTTCCTCTTTGGGCTACCCGACTTTTTGTTGGTGACGGACGACGTCAAAGTAACTTCGGTATCGGGCGATTCGTCGGCAAACACGTCCGAGAAATCGATTGATTTGATCGTGGAAGGATCTAAGCCCTTTAACTTACGCGGTGGTCGAACGGGCTTCTTTTCGGGGGACTCGCTGAAGAACTGCGCCACTTTCGCCTGATATTTGTTGCGCACTCTCGGTTTGGACTTGGTGGTACCTTGTAATAGTTGGGCTAAGGAGTCTCTGATGAGCTGCGGGTCGGGTGAGTCGTCGGGGTCCAGCAAGGCAATAATTTGGTCCTGTAATTCCTTCTGTTTGTTCGACCGCTGGTCGTCGTCTACGATAGCGTCGTGACCCTCAATGAGGCGAGCGATTTGGGTGATCTCGTTGAGATCGAGTCTGCCAATCTTATTTCTTATATACTCGGCGGAGTCGTTACTTACTTGTGGGGTTCGAACGGAGCGTCGCTTTCGTCTGTAGCTCGAATGCGATTTTTCAGAATCGACGGCATCTGTTGAGTAAGACAAGTTATTTTAAAACCGTTTGAAAATAAATGTTAAGAGCTAACTGAATAGTATACGTACTTGAATATGCCGCTGAAGTATGATCGATGATCTTACGGGCATTTTTCTCCAATTGCTGACTCTGTTTAATCTGTAAAAAGATGATTCGTATGTAAAATATTGTAGATCATGGCTATATCATGTTTGAGCCTGAATTTAGTGTTGTTTTGAAAAACCGGCTCAATGCGAGTTTTACTCGCGTACGAAGAGTTGCGTACCTGTCGAGAGCAAAAGATTTTAGGGTCAAAAAAGCTTTAGCTTTACACTTCCTAACAAGCGCTGCAATACGTCAACATCGCGCTAGTACCCAGATGAAGAAACTTGAAAATAACTCGTTTTTCGTATGAAAACCACTCTTAAATTGTTTTTAGTATTTGTTGTTATAGTGGCAATTAAAATATGTATTCTATAAAAATTTTAACATTCTACCTATTACCGTTCTTGAGATATAGCCGAGATAAACAGACAGACAGCAGACAAGCAGACATCGAAGTCTTAGTAATAGGGTCCCGTTTTTACCCAGTGGGTATGGAACCCTAAAAAGGCAAAGAATTTATGCGTAAGCTGAACTATATAATAACCAATTACTTTTTATAAAGTAACCATTCTTATTATTAAGTTTCCTTATGTAAAAATATTGTAACTTTATAGTGTGTTGGAGTAAAAGAAAACGGCTAGCTCAGTTATATACTTTACCACGAAACACACATGTTTATATACAAAAGACACCAAACAACTTAGAAACAATATCAACAAAACTATATGAAAAGCCTACAAAATACGATGTGAACAAAACGCAAAGCACACAGGAAAATCTTCTCTCAGGCAACGCGCGTAGCAAGTTGTCAATTGCTCGTGCGGCCTGCCTACACATCCAGACCCTGCTAAAGAGGTTACAATAATAATGTTGCCTTCGCTACAACTTTATTTTGTTATTTCGTTTAAACTGTAACTTACAACCTACCTTAATGGTAGTAATAGTAGTCAGTTTTTAAGCATACCTGATCAAACATATCAGTATCGTGTTGTATGTGTGGTACTTCTCCTTTGAACGCATGGTACACTCGCAGCAAGTACGAACGTAGCTTCGCGTCAGGGATGTCACGCGCCGGTCCCGTTGGTGAAAACGGTTGTATGCCTGACGTGAAAAAAACTCATCAAAATTTTTTAGATTATAATATTGTAAGCAACTGAAAATTTTCTTTACCAGAAGTACACATTATTCTAAATCTATATATTAATACGCGAGTGGAAAACTTTGTACCCCTTTTTACGAAAGACGCGTAAATTTATTATAGTTGATATGGAGAAGGAGCGTGGAATTTTAATATTATTTTAAAATATGCTTTAACGTTGCATATTTTAATAAATAAAACGCTACGCACCCAAGGCGCACCCTACAATATTTTGACATGACATGTTTTTTATAGCTCCTATAAAACTTATTATTTTTAGTATTTAAGGTCGAACATCGATCAAAGGGAGAGTATTTGAAAAAGCATAAGTCTCTAACATCGCTGGACGTATTGACATGATTCAGGTAAGATTTGTCTTAGAAGCCCAAGTGTTCTTAAATGGGTCACATAAAAAAAAATAAACATGGCAAAACCCTCCTCTTATATCGCCGGCTTTATTTCAGGGAATGTCGTCGTGCTTCAACTCACCAAACTCGTCCTGTAGTATCTCGTAGACGGATCTAGCCGGTACGGAGATGAGATCCGGTCGGTACCGCTTAACCAGCTCTGACAACGCGGCCTGTCCGGTCGCCGCCCGAATACCCGGCTCGGTATACCCCACCCATGCCACTAACGCCTCTTCCGATATCTCCGGCTCTGTATATAGATTATTAAAGTGAATTAAAATTTGTCTGTTTATATGAATGAACGATTTCAGATTAAATTTGGTATACAGAAAAAGGTATAATCTGACTCAAAATAAAAGGATGATGATGTTTTAGATTGATTAATTCCAACCGGCGGTAAATCACGAAATCCAACTTTTGTCTGACTTTAACCGCAAGTATAGTTTGTAAAGGACTTATCGGAACGCTGTTGCCAGCCAAATAATATACTGGGTGGAAAAAATATACTGGGTTCTACTTACTTTAGCCAGTAAAGTGTAAATAAAAATATAATGTTTTTTTTATGTAGTATATATTCTCTAACTTCTCGTGGCAGGCGTCCGTTTGTCTAAACAAGATTTACTCGGACCACGCTTTGACTCGGAACTTCAGCTCAGTCGTGCGTGCGGCTCTAAATATGCGATATATCCGCGCGCACAACTGAGTCGAACTAATTGTAGTCAAAATTACCTCTACGTCGCTTCCTAGCGCTCAGCGTGGCGTCCAAAGGCAGCGGGTCATCTGAGTCGTAGAAGCCGGTGACGCGGTGTGCGGTGACGGCGACGCGGTTGAGGTTCGGATACCGGGTACCGGGGTCCAGTGTGTACGAACCGAAGTCGCGGTTAAGATTCTCAGGGGTCGTTTGTGCTGGAGAGTTAAGAGTATAAAAAATTATTTCGTCTTCTGCCTTTTAGCGTATTAAGACGGTCTCAAAATATAAAAAATTAAGTTTTAAGTGTGGTTAATGGTTCTTATTCAAAACGGTATTCATAAATTAATATTACGGGGGTATTTCACTATTTACAACAAAAGTTTGGTTTCATAAAACTCATTGAATGCGTTTGTACATCTCGTTTTACTTGAAATGTATTTCTTAGTCGTTTTTCCTACAATGCAATGTCACGCTAATTTCTGAGCATTCAGCGGGGCACAGAATATTCTAGAGCGCACCATACAAGCGCGCAGTTTCTATAAACATGACCTACTTGTTTCTATATACTCTGACCTGATAACAATAGAAACAACACATACCTAGCAGCCTATAAATCGATTCTCGCTCAGCGATGACTTCCAGCGGGTGGGTAGGTGGGTTCTGTCCCCACGAGCGCACCGCCCAAGCCGAGTCTAGCGCGGAGAGGAACCCTCTAGCACAACCTGACCCGGTCGGCCAAAACGGCTCGAGTAGACTGTCGCCGACGAGCTGACATAGAACCCGTCTGCCGTGACGCTCGTATACCTAATAAAGTATATCAGGTGATTATTTCTTTTGACGACCTCTGTGGCTCAGCTGGTAAGCGCGTTGGTAGCTTAGGCCGGGGGTCGCGGATTACAATACCACCGACGGAGCAAAAAGTTTTTCAATGTTTCTAGGTCTTGGATGTGTATCATGTAATAAGAATTTTAAATATGTGTATGGTATAAAAAGTATTAAATATATTTCCGTTGTCTGGTACCTGTAACACAAGTCCCTCGGGTACTTA
>JAOTAV010065522.1:0-14172 GCA_026546445.1 Cyclargus thomasi | reverse complement strand
GCTTTACGGTCTTGTTTGCTCTCGTTATCGCCTGGAACTCGAGGAAAGCATTTATTGTGTGGTCTACATGACTCTCGGCCAGTTTGAGTTTTGGCGGCGTCACTTGATCGAGATCGGCCCTGTATTGAATGTGTAGTGTTAGTACTGTTGGTATAAAGAGAGTTTCTGTCTTTTGTCGACGCTGAAACTGAGTCGAGGAGTAATGCCATGCTCGGTTTGAAGAAATTTTCTCTCTCAAGTGCCATTCTTTTTATCTGGTATATACGGTATGGGAGTTAGGTTTCCGTAGTTTTCATTATTCGTAGATGCAAGTTTAACTCTGGGCTATTTCCCTTCAACATGCATTAAAGTTTTTGAAGTGAACATAAAATTGTCCACACACAGCACACTCCATTCTCCATGTTTTGCCGTAAGTGTCTTCGTCGCTGAAAACTTTCATATTTTTCAGTAAAATAATTGCGATTAATGCTTCGTTGCAAGTTTATTAAGTTATCAACTTGGATGGCAATGTTGTAATTTCATTCGAGCAAACTCACTGCAGCCAGAGGACGTATTCAGGGTTCTGTTGTTGATAAATTCTCGTCTTGTGTCTTAACACTATCTAAATAAATAGATATTCAGAAAACGTTTAATTCAAATCGAGTGATCGGAATGTTTTCGTAAGGATTTTTATCCTCAGCCCATTCAACCGCGCTTCTCCACTTAAAGAATTTTTAGTTATTAAAAAAGTACTTATTGAAGTACTCATCATGCACAATAATAATAATATCCTTCTAGAATTTAGGACTTTTTACGGTTTATTGTATTAAAAGCAGAGCTGCCTCTTTATAAAATTGTGTAACACGTTTATTTAACAAAATATATCGAATAAGGTATTAAAAGAATCTATGTAAATACGTACGTACGACCTATTTTTTTCATAACGATCTAAGCAAATCAATTTGTCTGGAGCTCTTTATGTAAACTCGTTAAATCTTATGAATTTCATTGTGTATTTAGTATTTACCTTTATTACGAAACAAAAAATTCATTGAGAACAAGAGTAGTGTTCTAATTTTGTCTACTATAAACAAAAAAATCGTATACCAATCGTAACAAAGTTATCAAGACTTTTAACAATGTTGTATATAACAGACTAGCTTTTTCCCGCGGCTTTGCTCGCATTAAGATTTTCATACAAACTTTCAACCCGTATTTCACACTCTGCAAGTAAAATTTCATAAAACGCTTAAATACGTATTTATTTATTTTGAAGCAGCAGCTCAGAAACAAAACAATAATTTAAAAAATTGCGAACATTCGTGGAAAAATGTATAGAAACTTTAACCCTTATTCACCCGTTTAGGGGTAAAATTTCAAAAAATGTTTGAACACGTATCCATTTATTTTAAATCAGTAACTCAAAAATAAATGTCTTTAACTGAACAAATGATGAAATTTCATACAATCTTTCACCCCGTTAGGGGTAGAATTAATAAAATTCCTTTCTAAGCAGGTGTGTACCCAATAAGACAATCCTACTCACCAAATTTCATGGCTGTAGCTTTAACAGTTTTTGCTCGGCGATGATGAATATATAGATTAATGAATTCACTAATGCAAGGCCACTTATAAAATTTTTAATCTAACTTAGCTCATTTAATAAAAAAAAGCAACATGTCCTCACCCCTACTAAGAACTAAAAAACTGCAGAACCCACATCTGCAAGCGAGTCGCGCGCTTCTAATTCTTTGCTTCACTTGACACAGGCTGAACTTCGTGACACTACAACTTGTTTATTCACCTACTCAAAGCCCGTACTTTTCTCAAAAACCGAAACGCTAAGAAAATACGAGTTCCCCAGTCTCTTTGTATCGTCAGTTATCATAGTTGGGAAGAACGTGCGCGGAATATTAGTTTAGTTTCAGGGTTATTTTGTGCTCCGGCGGCCGCGGGTTATGAGATTGCGAAATTAATAAGCTCCGTATAAATAGCTTGTTTTTTGGTTGATACGTTTTTAATAATATGATGCTTTATTAATGTTTGCTAGTTAACCGTTTGTAGTAGCCGACTTAAAAGGGGGTTTCGATGTGACCTGTAGGTATGTCTGCGATTATCTCGCGTTCGGCTAAACGGTAATTTTGATGCGAATTCAGAAAAAAATATTTTATACTTAGGATAAGGTTTTACTGCGTAAGCTTCAAAAACGTATGAGGTATCGTTAGATTCGTCTTGATAGCGCAAGTGACACTGGGTTCATTAAAAATTTAAAAATAAAATGGCGGCGGAAATGACGTCAAAATTGTAAGGTTACGAATTTTTTTCAGCTCATTTAGGTCGAGTTGGGTATCAAAATAGGGGACTATAAATAGCCATTCTAGAAATATACATAACTTGATGTTTAAATTGCAATGGTTTCTCAAATGATTTAGTGAATATTTTTTTTATGCGATAAATGAATTTTGGCGCAACAGAGTTGCGGGTGTCATGTGGTTTCTAATATTTTTCATGTTACTTGCCAAAGCCACAGATAGTGTAGACTATGTGTAAATACTATAGTCGTCTCGGCGAATGATGATCCCCATGACAATTCGTGCTAGTGATGTGTCCTGTAGATTTTTACTTATTTTTTTAAGACAAAGGCGTGGCTTGAATTTAGCCACGTTGGTAAATATATTTTGAAAAACATTATAATGTGCTTTTTTACTTTCTAATGTGTCTAATATGTTGTTGTTGTATTGCAATAATTTAAGATTTTTAGTATATAAAAATAGGTAAGTAAAACGAAACCAAAATTTAATTTTTCACAAACATCTCGACTTTTTTCCTAAATAGTTATGTAATGTAAATTAATAAAAAATTATAGCTTGCTTGAATAAAAAACGATAGCTACACTTTACAAAAAACAACTTAGCGAAATACATAAGCCAAAAAGCTATCTAAAAATTTTTTGGAGAAAAGGGGAAATAAATATAATCAATGAAGCTTCTAAATATATTACCTATTATAAAAAATAAGTAGAGTTTTCTTTCCTGACGAACTTCCTCCAGTACGCACGAACCTATTTCGACGGTTTTGCATTTGTTGGAATAGTCTAGGGCTCTGTGATGTTTATAGCGAAATATTTAGCATTCGAAAATGCATAAGATAGAATTATAATTATTCAAAAAGTTTTTGAAAACTCATTTATTGTTAGCCTATGTGACCGGCGTCGTCATATGATAGCAATACAATTTGTACTGTTTTGTTTTGTTATTATTGGTATTGAAAATACTGAAAATATTACGAAAAACTTTACTCAATAATGAAACTCAAGGCTACCGTTTCCCGAATCACAAAGGAAAAGTTTGGTAAATCGTCGATGGAGGAGAAGAAACTTTCAATTCCTAAGAATAAAAAACGTAGGGTACATCCCGTCACCAGTCCTGATGACTTCGAAATGGCTGCGATACGTACCCAGTCTACTTCCGAGGTGAACTGTAGACTTGTAAAAAGTTTTTGACGTCGCTAAAATCAGCCACCCACCAAATTTTAAATGTCTACGATCAGTGGTTTAGGCTTTAGGAATCATAGAACCCTGATTTGCATATAGTTCGGGACAAGAATTTTATATAATGATATAGATTATATCTTGAGTGTAGAAAAAAATTGTGCACTCGTATCCATTATCGACATTTTTTTATCGATACTGCACTAGTCAATAAGTGACACACGACGTAAGTTTTGCAGGACGTAAACGTAAATTCAGATCGAGACAATTTCTTGAAAATGTTAAGAATTGCTAAAATTCCAACGAAATCTCATGGTAATAACATAAAGATACGTAAAATTTATAAATTGAATTTTTAGCCGCCTCCAATACGATCATAATTTAATGGTGACGCCACGACAAAGTTATGTGGTTATTTTAACTGTCAGTGTCATAGGGGTCATCGTTCGCCGAGACCACTAATAAGCTTAAGTTAAAAGGGGTTCGAAAAATGGGTCTAGATATGCCAATGCTTACTATAAACGTATTGACCGTCTCAGTAATGAACGTACTTGTATATACGCTTTCACATGAACACTGGCGCCACGACACGGTGACCTTGAGCATTTGAAAAGGCTTATTTTTCCGCCTCTGTATGGGCAATGGTAATAAACTTTTATGCCGTGTCGAAAAAAAAACCTACTGTCAAAAAAGGTGACGTATTGTAAATGTCAAATTGATTCTGACAGTTGGATCAATTATGTGTTCTTTTTATTGACTAGTATTTGGAGCAAAGTCTCAAGAAACTCTGACACTGGCAACTCACCAAGTCAGCCATTATGAAAGAAGAAGAAGAAGACTAGTATTTGAAAGTGCGGCTTGACGAGTTTTGATTGGCTTAGCATCTCTCAGCTTGCACTGCGCAGTTAACTGGGTACAGTATAGAAGCTTCTTTCAAGTCAGCTGTCTTTTTTGCAGTCGCAGTGAATTGTGTTAAATAATTTGTTGTGGTTTTGATTTAAAATCTAGTTTCAACATAAGAAACTGACCTTGTGGTCGCATGTTATTTATTTTTTGTATCGAATAATTACTTTAATTTATTTAATGTCAGTACAAAGCAACAACGCCCAATAGCGTTTCCTTGAGAAGATTTTACACGGGTAAGTTATTAACAAATTCTTCTAGATTTATGTGGAATATTTTATTACTCATACGGAAATGATACTGGGCAGTAATTAGATCTTGGGTTTCGTAGAAAAACGCCGTTCGCAATGACGTCATCTTAATGTAAACAATTTACTTTAACCCATAACCTATTATTGTGTTTTCACTTTTAGGTGACTTTTGACTTCTTACTTTCATTTAGCTCTATTGCATCTAACTCTATAATATCAGATAGTAAACATGCAGCAGTTCACTATCAAAAATATCAAGAAGACAATTTTAAGGTTTACTTGACCTCTCTAAACTAACATCTAAAAAGATATAAAAATACAAATCATCTATTACCTTAAAGCATTGGTTATAACAATACCTTAAGAAAACATGTAAACTTAATTTGTATATGTGTCCTTCATACTCAATAACAACTCAATACAGCTAACAAATTGTAAACAATTATAACCAATTTACCAATCATTTTTGAATATTATGTTCAATATAAGTTGTGTGAATAACAGCCAGTACAACAATAAGAGCTCATCAAAATGCAATTTATTTGCTTCCGTAATAAAATGTCTTGGAATAAACAGGTGTAGATTGGTAATATCCTGTAGCTGTAGGTTTTGCCTATGGCTTTGCACGCCTTAAGAACTATCTGAATATATATAGTCCTTATGTGCATGTATTTGTTACTGAACTACTTCTATATGACTGAATAAATTATAATTAAATGTTTTGTATGTGTTCTAGGGGACTTGAGAATATTTCAGACATACAAACCAAAAACAGCAAAATAACATCTTTCGGGTCCACTAGTTTTTATATAAACTTCTATCAATTCAGTTCTTTTAGGACCTGAGTACTCACCAAGATGGGATTTCATACAATTCTTCCATAAGGATTTTTTTGAGGAGTTTGAGAATTTGTTTTAAACTTTGCAAAAAAATGTTGGGAGTTTAAAGATTTTCATGTGGGTTCAAATTCATACGATCTTCATAGCCAGGCAGACAGTTAAAAACAAAATTAATATGCAAGTAACTAGTAATAATAATCTATCTTCTCAACACCCAAAGCCGTAGGTTAGAGCGAAAGCTTATCTATTATATGTACTATACTAATATTAAAAATGCGAAAGTAACTTAGTCTGTTTGTCTGTTAGGCTTTCACGCTAAAACCACTGGACACTGAAATTTCGTATACTTTGAATCCTGGGAAAGGACATAGGATACTTACTATTCTGAAAAAAAATGGTTTCTGTGGAAACAAAGTTACGGGCATTATAGAAGAAGAAATGTAATTTGCTAAACATATAAACTTTCTTTTAAATTTGAAACTAGTAGAAATATATTTTGCTTAACTTATAATACAGAGATAATCTCGATTATCATGTCATTTTATAAACACGAGCGGATTTGGCCTATGATTGACCTAGAGGAGAGGAACACTTCTGATGAGGCCTTTGCCCAAAAATAATACAGCATTCTTTTAAAAAAACTTATTTTAAAACATTTTAGGGCACTTAAGTCTAGTATAACAAATAGAAAATCAATGACAATATTCTTATCTATTACAAAAGCATCTTCTATAACTGTAATATTAAATGTGCAATCGTACTTCATTTATAAAGTATTACAGGTCATAAAAACGTCTAGCTATGTGAGGAAATACTTCCTTTTGAGTAGTAAATGCCCAGTGCCCGACGTACCATTATGGCGCATTGCCAGCGACAGTTTGCTAATATCGCGGTAGACGAACAGATATAAGTCACGTTTTGCCAAAATGTCCAAAATAATGTGCAGCAAATGAGGCTGGATGACGGTGAACAGATATGATACCTCCACGATTTGATTTGTTTCATACAGATAATAAGATGGTGTTTTAAGGCTCCTCATCATAAACAAAAAAAATATATAATAATAGTTTATAATCAATGTTGTGCTTATCTATAATGTCTGGTTTACTTGTATTGAGTAAATAAGTAGGTAACTAAATTTTACCATAACTTTAACTGCATTTAAACACAAAATTTAATAGCAAGTGACAAGTGAATTACTTAAAATTAAGTAAACATTTAGTTAACTACTTATCTACTTAATACGTGTACATAAGTGATTAATATAAACAGTCTTTATTTATATAAAGTTTAGATTAAATTGTATGTTTTTATGTTGTTGATGTGCCGAAATAAATAAATCATCGGCGATTACAGAGGATGACACGCGAGCACGGTCCTATAGAGAGCTTTATCGGCTCTGCTCGCCCATGGTCGTCTATGTTCGCCTCGTAAGACAAAGTACTACGAACGATTGCGTGGATGTTTGCATGTTCATCGTGGCGATTGACGATCAAAGATTATCGTCGATTATGTAGAGCCTGTATGAATAGGCTAGTTGCCCTTATGAATAAAAATAAGAGTATATTGTTGTGTAACTTTGATTAATTAAATATATTGATTTTCGTATAATTAAATAATTTAAATTTTAAAATGCCCTTCTTTAATATGTAGATCACGTGATCCGAAATGCTGTCCGCCATGATGAGAGTCTGTGACGTCACTAAATTGAAAATAAACAACGACGAAGGTGGTGTAAAATGTTCATAAATTCTTTATTACTTAATTCAGAACGGGGTTTTTAATGAACTTAATAAAAAAAGTAAAGTAGTTGTTTATTTGCGATTAGTGAATAGTGACGTCACATAAATCCCATCATGTCGTTGTCGTTTTCGCGGCATACAAAATTACATAAATTTTAAAGTTGTTTATGGCTGTTTAGCGAGGTGATTTAATGAAAATAGAATAATCACTAAAAAGTGTCTATGTTAGAAATAAATTGACCTACTTTTTCAAAAAGTGCCAAATACCCTGTGCTAGAGTCTATCAGCTAGGCAGTAGAGTGTTGACTATACGTTTGGCACATGCAAAAGTGATTTCCTATAACTTGACAGAAACAGAATTACAGAACAATCCAATACTAGTTATCTAGTTTACTCCTCCCTGGCACATGGCAAACATGCATTTTTTTAGAGTTACATTTTTTAATTATATTTAGGAGGCAAGCGAGCAGACGGGTTACCTGACGGAAAGTAACTGCCGTCGCCCATAGACACTCGTGACATCCGAAGAGTCAGATGTCACGAGCCGGCCTTTATGAGGAAATAGAGAATTTTCTCATAAAGGCCGGCTTTTATGAGGAAACACAGCACAACGCCGTCTTCTGTGAAGCCGTGGTATCACTCCGGTCGAGCCGGTCCATTCGTAACGAACCATGGCTCTCCCACGGCACAAAATTTGTTACACTAACTCCTCAAAATATCACGCCACGTATGCATGCCATAAGTTCGTCATCCCTGGCTACGTATGTGCCGTACATAGAAAGGTACATAGAGTTAGTGATGAAGTTGATGGGGTAGTTGCAAGAGTTTATCGGAGTTTGCAGTTCCTCTGTAGTGAGTCTGTTTGTTTAAAGCAATTCCGTATGTCTACTATGTCCGTCTGTCTTCTTTAACATAACTTTTTACTACACTAACGCTTTTATTTTAGCATACCTTCTTAATTGTCTAGCTTTACAGCAAGTCCACATCTATATATTAATACGCGAGCGTAAAACTTTGTACACCTTTTTACGAAAGACGCGTAGATGTAAAAGCACTAAAATTTTCTCCTAGTTATATTTAATATGGAGAAGGAGCGTAGAGTACGCACACTACAATATTTTGACATGACACGATAATCACACACGAAATACTCTTTTGTTTGTGGTTCAAGTCTGAGTTTCAATAAAATTTAATGGCCAAATTGAAGTCGGTTGAAGGCTACTTGACTCATGTTGAATTTCACTAAACAAATGCGTGTTTATAGTAGTTGGCAAATACAATCATATTTTAAACTTTTTATAAAATAAAAGCCTCTGATTGATAAATATAGTGGAATTATTTAAAATATATAAAATTATGGTATAAAACAATTTCATATTTTTTACGTTACTAATTACTAGTAATTTAATTTTTTTGAAGGCGCTTATTGCCTAGAGTTCATTTTGTCAGCCACCAATAAAAATAATTTTCAATGTTCAGCAAAACCGTTAAGTCAATAATTAAAGTAGAATTATGATATAAATGAGTTGTAAAATATATTTTCTCGACCAATTCAAATTAAATATCACTTTTATATTTTTCAAATCAATCAAAGCCTTAAAATAAAACTTGTCAGATTGTTTATTTTACCTTTTTTTGCTAATAATAATATTATTGAGTTTTTTTAGCTCATTTCGTTTTCCTATTTATGATCATCGAATCGATTATAATACTCGAGATCATCGCCGATTATGTAGATCCAGCATTAAACTGTTTGTAGTGAATTAGAAACAAAAAACACCTAAAAGTTAGCAAATGAATATAAATGAGTATTAAATTCAAATTCGGAATACATTAAGTTTTATATAATCTTCAACAGTGAGTATTCAAAGGCAATAACATTATTTTTACAATAAGCATACTCATGTTGTACAAATGCACGTATTGCTCGGAGCAGAATGAGTGTCGCGTTCGAGAATTTACGCCGAAATCAGAGTTCCATGCGAATAGTGTAAAATATACGAAACCTTTCTGGATCGCTTTTAGTTTTGCTTACATATGCAAAATTTTGTGAAACGAAAATGTTTTCGGTTGGCACAAATTGTTTTTAGAGTTGTATGAAACGCGCGTTGACGACGAATATTTGTATGGGGGATGTTGCTTTTGTAAATAGACTGGAAGCAGGGAGAGTTCATGGAAACGATTTCAGTGGGGAATATTGCATTATCATAATCTAAACTAAAGACTTATAAGTGGAAGAATTGGAAGAACTGAAAAGTGCCGTTGTTTGGGATAAAGGGGTACTCTCAAATGTTACAAGAGTAGGGACTTAAAACAAAAAACAAACGATTTATTTTTAATGGTCTTTAAGTAATTTTTTTATTGATAATTTTGTTTAAGGACAAAATGTTTGTATCTGAACTGACAAGATGCTCGAGATAAAAATAGCAAGATATAGTGGACGAGATTTTTGCATGAAAATAGATGAAGGGCCAGACGTTTAGGTGTATATTAATAACGTACGAATTTCCTGCGGGGATTTAAGAAACTGTGAACTAAATTAAACGTTATGAAGTAGGTATCTTATGTCTGGTTTGCACGTATTAAGTATATAAGTAGTTAACTAAATTTTTACTTAATTTAAAGTGACTTAACTTGCGACTTGCTACTGAATTTTGTGTTTTCATGCAGTTAATAACTTAAAGTTAAGTTAAATTTTAGTTAACTACTTATATCAACTTAATATTTGTGAACCAGACATTAAAGCCTCAATGCGAAGAATGCGCTCTGCTGCTCACCTGTATAGTTAGTTAGGCATCAGAATCACAGAGATTGATATCATCAAACAGAAGACATCCCTAAAAAATCTCGAATGATTATGTAGAATCTCGATTCAAGTAAATCAATTTAAAGCAAAATAGCCCTAAAAACTTCGAAGCCAAGAAGAGAGACACTTAAATTAGTTCGTAATAAAGAAACAGACAACAATACATAAGTGGAAAAAACGAATAACTAACATTTTACAAACTTCGAGAAAATACTCATTTTTTCCATAAAATTTGGATAAAACTTGTAATTTAGCGATTTTAATATCTATCTTGTCTATCTAGCTACCTGTTTAATCTACATTATTTAAATTCTAAATTATTTTTTCGGTTCTAAAGAGTCCATTTATGCAAAAATCCGGGAGATTTTAAAATATTAACTATCTCATATCTGCTTCTTTCACTTTTGTCTTTAATTATATTTCGAAACAAATTATTGCACCACAAATAAACCAAACTAAATGCGAAGTTAGATATCTCTTAAACTCATCTCATTTTATGCGGTTATCTGAGGTCAAGACCTAAGGTCTTTTGTGTACATTCATAGCATGTCTGCGACTTACTATAATATGGTGTCGCGCTTCGAACAAATATAAAGATTAACAGTTGCCGTCTAAAAAGTGGCACCGGCAAAACCGCGTTTATTAAGTGCTATTCTGCTCCTAGTCGCTCCGAAACCGCGATTTTAACTTTTGTACGATTGTGAGCTTTAACTCATTGAGTTAAGTTTTATTTCTCAATACACTTGAATTTGATTTATGTTGTTTTGTGTCAGATAGTCTTGCCATTATATTATTTAATTTCGAAGGGATCTGTGCATCTTATTAATATTTTATCGAAGGTGCCACGTCAAAATTTAACTATCCCGTACCAACCCGACCCGACCTTTTAAATAACCGTTGTATGACAGCATCTTAGAGGGCGGTGCCGACCTGTCCTCCCGGGATGGCAGCAAATTTCTAGGGGGGTAGAAATAAAGTGAAGCCTACACTTAAGAAGGGATCGTGAGTGCGTTAACCTCTTATTTTCTGGTCAACTTGTGGAGATAAAAATGGTTCTCTTCTTTTTATTGAATACTAGTCTTATGCCCGCAACTTCAATGCGCAAAGTTTTGTATATCACGGGAACCGTACATTTTCCCGAGTTAAAAAGTTTCCTATGTTTTATCTAGACTTAGCTATTAAATAAAAAAAGATTTATACGAATCCGTTTAGTAGTTCCGAGATTAGCGCGTACAAACAGGCAACTTTTTTTTGTGGATTTGTGTTCTATTACTGTTCTTAATCCCCCTACATTGATTAGTTTGTATAATTATTAATTGTACAGAGACACCAATTTAACTGTTTTATTTATGTATAGAAAAATTCTCTATTCTATACTGTAGGGCTGCTGGAAAAAATTTCTTCGGAAATAAGCAGTTCCTTTGTGTCGTCTTTCTATGTAACTCGTAATGTATTAAGTTCCTTGTGCACAATAAATGTTAAATAAATAAATATTCACAGAAATTATACCTATGTCTAAATCAATATTCTAGGTATGCAAGTAGCTACTACCATAACATTATTATCACATATTTCACGTATTTATACATTGTTGACGGTCATACGAGCTTGGATTTCTATTAGGCGTTTTCCTTGTCACGTTACGATGAACCGACGTATAAGGTTTCAACTACTTTCCTGTCAATCCATCAATATCTTTGACGTGGGATTTGGGAGCTTTTCACGGTCCCGCTGATGGATATTTCATCATCATAATGAATATGAGCCTCAAGGATGACAACGATCACCATCTTAATAGGAATGCATGAATTTTTCAATCGATCGTATCCATTGGTAATTATCTGGTACATGAACTTACTATTTAGTAAGCGACTGTGAGTAATATTAATTGATAATAGTTAAATTCCCTTGATCGAAAACTGAGATCAATCTCCTATTGATCCTTTCGACGAAACGATCGAAACCTCTTGGACCATTTTGCAATTGATCGTTTAGACAAAACGATCGAAACCTCTTGGCACAATCTGCGATTGATTGCTTAGACGAAACGTAAGTCAAGTTAAAGAACTTCTATATAACAACATTTTTGCAATTCATTTACATACATTTGGAATGCTTACATTTGTAATTTGCAATAAATACACAAATCATTGTCGAATCAAATCTTTTGATTTATATGATACTAGCTGACCCGGCGAACTTTGTTCCGCCTTAATGGCAATAAATAAGCAGATTGTGTTTTTTTTTATTGGAAAATCGAACGCTGCCGAACGGGATAAAAAGTATCCTATGTCCGTCTCCTGGATCCAAGCTACCTCCTTACCAATTTTCAGCCAAATCTGTTCTGCCGTTCTTGAGTAACGAACACGACTTTCTTTTATATATATATAGAAGATTTTTAGGCCGCGAGTGAGTAGACGGGTCACCAGATGGTAAGCAACTGCCGTCGCCCATGCACACTCGTGATATCCGAAGAGTAATGTACGCATGTGCGTTGCCGGCCTTTATGAGGGAATAGGGATAGGGAGATAAGGGAAGTTGGGCCACCGGTAAACTCACTCACTGAACGAAACACAGCACAACGCCGTTTCACGCCAGTTGTCTGTGACGGCGCCTACGTACGGTTAAAATGACGATGATGCATTTCTAACGAGTGACAACCCTAACCACGTGAGTCAGATAATAGGCGTTGCCAAGATCTATTCTGTATTGGTCGTTGGTATGTGGGAGTTGACCATAGTAAAGCCCCTCCCAGTTTTTACAATCGGGCAAAACAAGCATACGGGTCATCTCATGGTAGTTGACCATGGATTCTTGGAAGTTTCCAGTGTGTTGCTGGCATTTAAGAGAGAAAACGGTTACTTAATAAAAAATAAAATGGAATATTTGTTTTTTGACATATCATTAGAAGTTTTGCGCCAACTTAAGTCGAACTCGTAGTAAAGTACACTATGCGAACGATCGCACTAATTCAAACTACTAAAGGCGTTTCGATGAGACTTGCAGTCAACAAGTACGTTTGGTCAACGTCACGCTAATGTCTATTTCGAACGCACCTGGAAGCCGCCGAACGTATAAACATGTCACGTTATCGACTTGGTAATATACTCGTATGACGAAAACAGCCGAGCTATTTCGAGTGTATCTGGAGAAGTTGGGTGGTTCGATATATCTGAGGAGTTGTCTTTCATTCCGATGAAGATTATACTAATATTGGAAATGGGAAGGGCGTTTGTTTGTATGTTTGTAATATTTGATGAAATGTCCTTATTTACGCACTGACAAGCAAAGGGTGAAAAACTGGAACCTATTACTATGACTTCCGATGTCTGTCCGTCTGTCTGTCACGAGGCTGTATCTCGAGAACGGTAATAGCTACGGTAATATCCTTCACTGTCACTTAGTCCCTTTTTAGGGTTCCGTACCTAAAGGTTAAAAACGGGACCCTTTCACTAAGACTTCGATGTCTGTCCGTCTGTCTGTCTCCAGGCTGTATCTCAGGACCGGTAATAGTTTCACAGAATATGTATTTCTGTTGCCAAACAAAATAAATAAACAAAATAAATTAAGGCTTTGTTGAAAAGATGAACAGAAACATATATAGATACTTTTAGTCTTAGAAAAACAGAATGTTTCCTTAATATTCTTATCGCGATCTCCGTGGTCTACGCCAGCGAAGCCGCGGACATGGGCTAGTTCCCAATAAGGCAAAACAACGTATGCCGGGCCATCTAGTTCTGTTACCTCTTCACGCCCAAACCGCTGAACCGATTTTTTAAGATACTTTGAGTCCCGGAAAAAATATACAGTTTCACAGTTCGCTAAAACGCAACGGCGTCGCAGTCATCTGGTCCCCCATTAATTATGAGCCAAAACAACGTACGCCGGGTCGTCTACTCACCATAAGTTAGCTCCAGTCTGATGATGACGTACGTCACGTGGCGGTCAACATTTTGACAGCGCGCCTTCTGAATGTGGTTGCTGGTTATATGACCTTACAGGGTTGATTATATATACAAGACGTTGCGTGCACTGTAAAAAATTTTTGTAAATTTACTACGATTTTATAACGCAAATGCATCCTCAAAATTACAAAATCTTGTATCGTATTGGAATTTAAACACGCATTTGTTGTAATATTACATTTTGTAATAGCTCAAAT
>JAOTAV010065511.1:0-14176 GCA_026546445.1 Cyclargus thomasi | reverse complement strand
ATAACTATGTTAAATATTGCTTTCATGATAGTGGTTTCATAACAAAAGTTGTTATTAATTACCTAATTTATCGAATGGTATATAAATATCAAGAACTTGTACTAAAAACATTTACTTGCCAGCCCAACTTTGAGGCTTATTACAAAAAATATATAAAAGTCATTAAGCCGAAATTTGGGAGATACTTATTTTTTTACCGTTATATCTTAATTTTATTTAGAAAAATAGCATTTTGTTGATCTTGTCGACATCCTTATTGTGTGCGGAACCTATGTATTTAGTATTTACCTATATTATGTACAGTGACCGAAACTTATCATTTTAAAAACAAACGTTTAACATTCATTAATATAAAAAAACAAAGTTTTAAATAAATGCTAAGCTAATGTAAACTTTTTTATGTGCCCTAGTGGGTAAGACCTGTGGTTCGCACTCGAGAGGGTGCAGGTTCGAACCCCGGTGGAGGCATGAACCAATGACTCTTTTTCTCACCGCCATGGGAGACCCATGCTTCGGCACGAATGGGCCGGCTCGACCGAAGTGATACCTCGGCCTCACAGGAAACTGGAGTGATACGGCGATGTGCTGTATTTCGTTCAGTAAGTGAGTTTACCGGTGGACTAACTTCCCTAATCTTTCATCCCTATTACCTCATAAAGGCCGGCAATGCACTTGTGACATGTGACACTTCTTCGGATGTCACGAATGTCCATGGGCGGCGGCAGTTACTTTCCATCAGGTAACCCGTCTGCTCGCTTGCCTCCTAAATATATTTTTAAAAAACTATACCCAAAAAAAAAAACAATACCGACAAACAGACTTTGACATCCCACTTACTATGTACGCTGCTCAGGTCATTGTCCTCGAGTTCCTCAGTAGAAGCACAGAGAGCGTTTAGCACGGGTTGGCTGCCACCCGCAGAAGCTAGATTCTGGTCGCTCCGTCTCGCGTATCTGCCGCACTGGCAGACAGACAGACTGGATACGCTGCGCGCTATAGGCGCCTTCACTGCCAGGCTGTTCCGGTTCCGCATCGAATCCTGCAAGGGGAAGAATTTTAACCTAAAAATAGCAGCTTAAGATCGTACGGTCCTTTTAAAATTTGTGGCCTATGGAGAGTGAAAATGGAAATGGAGTGTATTTGATTTGTGTCGGTTTTTTTATTTAACAGTTATCACTGTTATTGTATCACCGTGGAAATTGATTCCTAGCCATCTATTTAAGTCATGATCTTGAGGATTCTTGGGTCCGTCATTTGGCCATAGGCGTATAAAGAGAGGGGGGCCGGGTGGGCGTTGCCCACGCCAGAACGGTCTGGTAAAAACTTTTTACGCCGGAAATATGTATGGTTCGATATACGAATTTTGGTGCAACGGAGTTCCGGGTATGATGTATTCTATACATATAATAAAACAGTCAAATTGGAGTGTCTGTACATTTAATATTTTTACAAAATTATCAATGTGGTGGTGCTAACGAAAAGTAATAGAACACATCGACAAAAAACATTTGTCTGTTTGTCTGTTTATCTGTTTGTCTGTTTGTACGCGCTAATCCCGGGAACTACTGGACGGATATGAATAAATCTTTTTTTGTTTAATAGCTATTAGATCTGGGCAACATATAAGATACTTTTTATCCCCGGAAAATGTATGGTTCCCGCGTGACATACAAATTTTTGCGCAACGAAGTTGAGGGCACCAGCCAGCTAGTTGCTAATATTTTTTATGTTACCGGCCAAAGCCACAGATCGAGTAAATACTAGTTACTAAACTTAAGTCTAAAGGGGCTCCCCCCCCCTGAAAAATGGGACTAGTACGCCAATGCATCTGGCTATGAATCAACTTCATGGATAGTTAATTTTATTGCATATTTTATACAGTTCTCTCAGGTGCCATTCAAAAGCATACTCTTTGTAACAATCACAAACTTGATGAAAATAAAATCCTATCCTTTGATACCGTTACACGGATGGCAAGACCAGCAAAGTTATAACGTGAAGGTGCAAAGTAGAGAAAAGTTTTATAACATTACAGCTGCAATTACTCTTTTTATTTGAAGTAGAATATACGAGGTGAAACACATCAAAGGAATAATACACACCCTAAAGGTGTGTTTGTGTCCCTTGTAGAATCTGGGAAGTTTAAACAGAGCCAGCTGCGGATTTAAGTTGTTCGAGTTATGTCAAAACCAGTAGGAGGTAGAGTTCACTGGAAAAAAAAGATTTTCTTTTTTTAAAAGGGATTTCTATTACCAAGTTTTCTAGCGTCACAATTTTTTCCCATAAAAAAATTAAAAAACACAGGAGCGCTGCTATTTTCACAGCAAAATCCATATAGGGAACTCATACACACCATAAGTATCACCACTTAGTTTTGTTACGTTCTGTATTTTGTTATATTTTGTATGAAAACGATATAAACCATTATTTATATGCATGGAAAGAAAAATATATTTTACAAAAATTGATGATACACAAGTATTTAAACGAAGAATGCGGAAGCGAAACAATAAAGTTCTTATCATATAAGTATTTAATTGCCATGTAATACAATACTTATGAGTACTCATAAACTATAGTTTTTTTTTAATGTAATTTATGGGACAAGCGAGCAGGCTGGTTATCTGATAGAAAGCAACTGCCGCACCATCACCCGTGGACACTCGTTACATCCAAAAAAGTCACAAGTGCGTTGTCGGCCCTTTATGCTACGGGATTAGATAAAGGAATGAGGATTAGTGAAGTTGGGCCTCCGAAAAACTCACACACTGAACGAAACACGCCGCAACGCCGTTTCACCTGAGTTTCCGGAGAGGCCGTAGTATCTCTCCGGTCGAGCCCACCCATTCGCCAAAGCGAGGCTCTCTTAATTCAAATTTGCACAATAATTACAGTTATAGCGCAACACCTGCTAAATGCAGTTACGTTGTTGATAAACTTTATATCGAAAACTCATTATTTTATCGATCATGTTATGCAAATAGTTCATTATTTGCAGCACAACCTGTTAAACGTCAAATTACTCAGTCAATAACAGTAGCCCTTCTCCAGTGCCACTAGAATTCGGTCTATAGCCTCGGTAACAAGGGGCAAAGTCAGCTAAGCGACCAGACATGACGTTGATAATAATTTTGTTAAGTTTCAAGTTAATATTGTAGAGTTTTAAATCATTTTCATAATTAATGGACTCTAGGTACTATATAAATTTATTGTTTAATTTATGTATAACTTACACTCGTTCAGCTAAAACTTCAAGTGCTGTATTATAGCTTGACTAAAAGCACTATACCTAGCCTTGGGTATGAAGCGCGGCGCGACGAGGGCGTGTTATCATGGTTACCGGCCGCGCTACTCTATCAGTTGGCCGTCAACGCTGATAGCTGTAGTATTCTAACACGTCCCCCACCCCGTGCCACGTTCCTAGGGCGCGGTGCAGAGGTTGTGGCCTAGCTATAACTAAAATAGACGGGCCTGTTTCACCGCTCAGTAAGTGGTGAAACAGGCCCTAAGACTATATTAACTGCCTACATCTGTCGTAAATTGTCGTAATATACGCTGGGTGTATGACAAAACACGGCAGACAAAATAAATACATTGCGGTATACAGCGATTTGAGTCAGTTAAATGGCTGCCTGTCGTGTTGTGACAACTTGCTGCCGTTGATCGGCAAGTGTTCTTTTTTGCCACCGTACGCGTTGTGCACGGCTACATTGATCCCAACCAGTAATAGAGTTTATTACCTTTACTCGTGTATGTCAATCAACAAACTATATAATCATAACTACTTCTAGTGTAATGTACACCGACGTGAGTTTTAAGTATCTCTTTATCTATTGTCTATGCTTTTATCTTCTTAGATACATTAAGGTATTTTATATCCACCTTAGGTTTCCACACGACACGCTAATTGACAAGTCTCTATTGTCTGTCCGGATTCTTTATAAAAGGTCTCAGATACTTCCAGACGTATGTGATATATCGAGCTAAATACCCTTTGTTATTTCAGTATTGACAATATTAATAAACGAAAATTAAAGCTATGGGCCTGTTTCACCGATTACATATAGTCTATCCCCAACTTTATTTGACAGACACAGACAGACACACTAAGAAATGAATGAAAAATGAAATGAATGAAATGTATCAATGTTTTTGCTCTTGGATCAGATTGGACCGAGGAATCGCGTCTTCCCGTACAAAATTTAACCCCCCCCCCTTTTTAATCCCTTAGAAGACGAAGACGAGAATTACTAAAAATCCATTCTTATTAGTCACCTTCGTCATATGGAGAACACTCCCCCAAAATTTCATGTTTCTTCGATCCATGGTTTAGGCTGTACGTTGACTCCTAATATAATATGCATATAGTTCAGGACAAAGGATTTTAAATTATGATATAGATTATCTTCAAGACTTACCTCGCGGTTTAGCGACGGTCGAAAGTTCTCGTCACTATTTGCACTCTTTAATTGATTTTCATTGAGACATTGAAGGGACCCCGTCTTAGAAGAACTCTGTTGTAGTTGGCTAGTGCGTTTCTTGAACATTTCTGTAGTGTTCCTTAAAAATGTATCCATCTTCTTTCTAAAGAACGATGGTTTTCTCTCGAGCGGCTTTTTTCCTATATAGCTCAAGTTTAATTCCGATTGTGACAAACCTTCGCTTCTAGATAGGATAGATTGATCTAGAGATAGTTTCCTCATCCTTCCTAAATCCGGCTTTACAAAATTAGTAGACTTTAGTTCAATATTTTCATTCACCGAGTCAAGATCTTTTTCAATGCCATTTTCTTCACTGTTAACTACACTATCACTTACGTTATCTTGTTTATGTAATGTTTCATTTTCGACTAAAATTTCATTACTATTACTATCATTAGAAACTTTTTCTGGTTTTTCTTTCTCTAAATTGATTTCTATATTAGTATTGGCTGTAATGACGTTAGGATTTGTAGCACTCGCCAACTCATAGGAATCTTCACTCTTAGAATCCATATCCTTGGAGGAGCCTTGTTCAAAATCACTAGTATTCGGTAGCTCCTCACTTTTGCTTTCATTTTTGGAAGGATCTTTGTCAGTTGCGGTATCCATTTTGTATAAAAAACTCTTACAATTATCACATGAAATATATTTTAAAGGTACAAGATAACTAATTTCCTATTATTCTACGTGTCACTATTCTACATACAACACACCACTGTAGATAACATCTTATTATTAGTATTATATAGGTCACAATTCACTGAACCGTTTCTCATGGTCACTTATTATCAGGTGCTATGTGTTATTTCACCTGTGTAAATGCTCGTGGCGAAGGAATGACGATAACGCTATCGACTGAACGAGTGTCAACTGTTCGGCACAGATAATAAATATTATGATAGCGCTCATCTACGCTCATGTTAACTGGACTATCGCCGTTTTGTAAGCAAACAATGGTAGAACTAATGTTTGTATAGGATTACGTCGCTATAAAGATTTAAATACTCATTTAATACCGTTTACTGTTTTACTTCTTAATTGCAATTTACTTTAATACTATTTTGTTATTATTATGTCCGTGGCTTCCTTGACGTTGAGAAGAATTTTCATACTAACGTTCACTCTTATTTTATCTCTTTTGGGGAAGAATTTATCAAAGTCCTTAACGAATACTTACCTCATAAGTCATAACGTTGGTGGTTACAAACCACCAAAAGGTGACTAAACTTTGGATTTAATTTAATTTAGATCAAAAATTAATAATCATGATCAAAAATGGTGATTAAATTTGTCCTAGTAATTTAACGCGTAGCGTAAGCCGGAGCATTGTGCAAACATAATATATTGAGACATTGTGCATACATAATATATTGCTTTTGATTGATACCATCCATAACATCAAATTATTTTGTGTTTTTTAAAAAACTCGTGTTTACACTTATTTTGCTGATGAACATGATGAAATATGGACGGAAAGTTTCTTACACTAATAGTATGGCATTGGAAACTTTCCGTGAAAAATTGTGGAGTTGCATAACGATAAGGATTTTAATAGCCGCTTGGCTAGTAAATAGCTCGGCCATTTTGAAATTTTGAAGAGGTTTGATAAGTTTAACTCATTTGTAAAATTTTTGAAATTTATCTTAATAGTCTTAGGGCCTGTAATAGGATAGTACGGTTTTAAAAAAAGACCTGCTGTACCTGTCTAGTATTAAAGTTTCTGATAAGCTATCCTCAAGATTTTTTTGAGATTCTTCATAAAATATCTGTCAAAAAAAGTTGTAGATAGATTATCCGAAACTTATCAGTAAGCGGTAAAAAGGCTCTTAATCATCTCAATCTGAAAATATTTTCATTCCAAAGATATTTTTTATTTTATTACTTTCTGATAATTGCCATGTAGGTTATTCACAACATATCGTATATCTAACAAATATTCGGAAGTTGTGAAACAGGTCCTTTAAATTATAAAAACAAAATAACTTTAAATATGTACTTGAAATGTTTACCAATGAAAAAGGATGACTAAGCCATTTGCAGTTTTCCTATTCGAACTTACAAAGTTCGCCATTGGGGTAATTTATTCTCTTTTGGTCCCTAATGTTTTAAAATGGGGGATGAATGCATGGGAGGGGGGGTTACATTCGGCGTTGTAAACATGGAACAGGCGTGACGCGGTCCAAAGCCTCCTCGCCTGAATTCCAATCTAAATTGTGCCATCCATGTGTTACGCGTAATTTTGAATCCTCAAACTCTTTGTTTTCCCTAAGCCCCGGGCTACATCAGTGTTAGCCGGGTAATGTGAAAAAATATTGTACTTCTTTTATTGCACAGTCATTCATAACATTAGTGATATTTCATTTCAAGTTTGTCGCATACGCACGCTGTAGGTACTTCACCTGTCATAATAACTTATTTTTATCTTTAAATATAATATTGTCATGTTGATTGAAGAATGTCTAAATTTCTATAGGTATTTTTGTTGAGTCTTCAAAATCAAATGAAATGTTTTTCACGAACCGACATCCAAAAAGGAGACGGTTATATTAGGAAAATTGAGCGTCCTTGACGACGTAAATAATGGGTACCAACAGCACAAAAATGCATAATAAGATATGATGATAAGATAAATAATACCCTCCAGTAAAAGTGGTATAAAGCCGGCTAGAAAAGTGTAACTTTTATAGAGTGTATAAAATGCGCAGCACTATTATTGAATTGAGAGGCCTTTTAGCTCTTTGACCACCGCGTCGTCGGCTGCTATTGATGCAAAAATTCAATTACTTTACATAATCTATTTTGTCCATACCATATTTCTGGTATTAAAATATGACCATTTTAACTGGGAGGTAGACCGCCTTAGATCTGCGCCTGACGAAGACCTAAAATATAACGAAAAAACTGCAATTTCGTCGTGGGTACGACTTTGACAACTTTAAAAAGGCTGAAAGCATACTTGATGTATGCTTAGCGCAAGCACAGCAAGGCGTTCCGCAAAACCTATCAATTTTGAAAACTATACTAACGGCATTTGTACACCGCACGCCACGCCGTTGCCCGTTATCGTCAACGAGATTTTTTCGACCCGATAGAATGCCACTGTATGACATAGGCGACAAGTTTCATTTTACTCTACGCCACTACAGATCGGCGACGACATGGATTCTAGAGTCCAAACAATCTCATTGACGGTGATGGCGTGCGGTGGACAAACAGTCTAAGCCCAGTGAGTCAATGATCGGGTCATTGACCCAACTGTACACCGTACACACCCTATAGAATCATTTTCTTAATTTGCATGTTATCACGAGCGCGCAGAACGCCTAAAAAGGTTCTATTAGCAGTATTGCAAAGAAATTGCTTTGCAATTTATTTAAGTACATTTTGTTAAAAAGTCGAATAGTTTTGATAAAATAGTTACATCGAAATGAATTTCAATTTATTATGAAATTACTGTTTTGTAAAATTAGTAGTTATTTGCAAGAGAAATTACATAATGAATTGCTCTTGGCAATACTGCTAAGTGGCCATCTTAGAGGGGCAGATCTCGTCCGCGTGCTAGTTGCCCGCAACCTATTATTTCGTAGATGTCTTCCTGCTATACGGACAACGCGGGAACGGCAAGGAGTATGTCATCGAAACTAGCCCGCATGCGGGCGAAAAAACACATAACTGTCATGAAAAAGGCCTAAAATAGCCTGACCTATACGTCTCTGAGACCACGTGAGATAAAATTCTCATTTAAATAAGAAATGCAAGCAGTGGCTTGCCACTTACGCAAAATTGTACTTTGTATCTTTACTAGTTAATGCTAGGGGTTAATGAGCAAACGTTTTTTTCTGATAGAAAGCAACTACCGTCGCCCGCCGTCAGTCAGGTGCGTTGTTGGACTTCAAAGAGGGAACACGCTCTCTTTTTGAAGGTTTCCTAGTCCTGTCGGTCCAGAAATACTGTTGACGATCATTTTTAGAGACCTCGAACCGCATCCACAAATCATATTAAAACCTCCTTTCAACTGTTAAATACTCAACACCATCGCCATATTTTTCTTGTATCATAAACGTTTATGAGCCACGTTCTAAAAACGGTACTTATCCGTCTTAGTCACCGATAGTGATAACATAAATTAGTGTCGCACTATCGTAAAGAAAATAAATCGGTCAAGAGTAAACTCCACAATACGTACTGGTAGAGAAGTTGTTTCATAGGCAGACGGCGGATCTTCGTAATTTCGTCGTATTATGTCAATTCCAGGCTTAGGCGATGTCGCCAATCATTATATTGATAATCCGACCGAATTGCGGAGAATCTTCAAGTGGTGAGTGAATGCCGTGTCCTCGTCTTTCCAGCTACTTTTCCAAATCATGAGACAAGTTCATATTATTTCCTTTTAGTGGTTTTAGGCATTAACACTACCAAAGTGCTTGCAAAGTGCAACACTTTGATTTTTCAATCCGTGTGCAGTAAAAATGATACCTATTTATAAATCTAGACAATCTTTAAAATAAATAAAATTTGGTTATCTGTTTGTACTAAATAGAAAGAATTTAGTTTGTAATAAATAAAATAAGCGTTCTTTACTGTTAGCCTCGTCAAAGACATAAAGTGAAGAAGCGGACAGCTAACATTTTACAACTTTCGCAAAAATACTACTTTTTTCCTATAAAATTGCTACAAATCTTGTAAATTACCTATTCCATTATCTAGCTAGTGTATGTAGTAATACATCTTATCCACTTCATTTCAATCAAATTTATTAGCTCTAACTTCTTTGTCTTCTTAAATGAAAATTAAATTTACCTTGGAAGCAAACTTAAAAGTATTAAACTATATAAACATTCAATATTACAAAATCCACTTCATTTTAATTTAAAATCATTTTAATGGTCCTAAAGCGTCTATTTACGATGAAATCCGGCAGATTTTTGAATGTTAGTTATCTGCTACTTCCACTTATGTCTTCAATTATAAAATCATAACAGGACTACGGTACATTATTCAAAATAACATTTTTCTGCCGGACCATCAGTCTGTCTGTTTATTAAGGCTAATTTATAAAAAGGCTGACGGGACTTTCACTGGTAGGTAGCTGATATTACTTGAACTTAAGGTTTTATTTAGCCGCCTTTCAAAAAGGAGGGAATTACCCATATCTGTTACTATGCGCTGACGCTGACAAAGTCGCTGGCAACAACTAGTCTAACATAAAATAGGATCAGTTTTTCGGGATAGCTCGTAATAGTAACATAATAAATGCTTAATCCACACACACGAAAATACCTGGCAGTCAGTATAAAACGTATTTGTAGAGCGAGGAAAGCAAATAGTTTTTCTGTGTTTGCATTTCAACTTTTTATTTTGTTCCAGTATATTTTACCGCGTATATAAATATTCTTCGATTAAATATTATTACTGGTTTGGTGACCAGCTGGAATAAAAAAAAAGATTCATGGCAGCTTTTGCAGTTTTTGTCAACTCTAGTACAAATTAAGTTGTAAATTGATGTTAAGAGAAGCGTCGGATTGCCTTTAATAGAAGAAAAGCGCCCTCATATATTACGCAGTCTTTTTACCTGACTGCGTTATAAGGAAGGTTATGTTTTTCGAGAGTATGTATAATTGTTTGGCACGCTCTGCAGCCTAAACAGCTTGATGGATTTTGGCTTGAGAGGTGTCGTTAAATTTGTATTTACTGTGAGAATGACAATTAGGTATATCAAAATATAATAATAAAAACAAAAATCGAATGTTACATTGTATAGATCACAGTGGTTCATACAGTGATTTTTGGTCATTTAGCTTGTTTGTCAAGACATATTACCATTATGTGAATGTAGACTATAATATAATAACTATAAAATTACAAACATATAAACTGTAAATCATCAATTTAATACGACATAAAAAAGAAGTTAAATCGGTTTACCCATCCTTAAGTTTAAGCGAGAATAAAAAAAGAGTAGATTTTAAGAACTAGCATTTTTTTTTTGAATTTTGGTTGTTTTTTTTTGTGAGGTGTGAGCACGTAAGCGTGTAACTAGAATTTGGGGAGTGAATAATTTTTTATACCTTCGGTATCAAATCTATTTGAAACATGTAACGTTTAGTATATGACATCAAAATAAGCTAAATCTCGACAACGGAACTAAATTGTGTCTTTAAAACTTAACTACAGTTCTTAGTGCAGTAAAATTGATATGTTGTAAAGAGTCACTCATATATCACGGCTACGTAAAGATTTAAATGCAATCTAATATTAAGTTTACAGGTTATTGATGATATTGAGAAAAATAGATTAACGACTAGCCACTTAAATTAGATATCGCATATATTTAATTATTTTTTTCTAGAAAAATAAAAATGATTGAAAAAATAGTTACAGGTCCGTTACATAGACAGTATACCTTACCTTTTAAACCAGAACTTAAGAAAAAAGATGGTTTTCAGCCTTGCCGCGTAAAACATCAGTTTGGGAAATTCACCCAAAATTAAAAATTCATTTTCATTTATAAATAGATTATTGAGATCAGACAAACCACGTGGCAAATTTGCACAATGGAGGTTTATTGAAATTTGTACTGTGGTTTTAATAATAACCGTTTATCTCTGAAAAACGTTATTGTTGAAAGCCAGTGAGATCGTTATCGCTATATAATACAAAGTAACAAAAGTAACAATATTTTAGAGTGTGAATGTTTCCCTCAAATAGATTTTACTGTAAAAGTAGTAACTCTACGAGCGAAAAAAAATATTTTGCGATTTGTATGGGCAACAATGCAAAGAGACTTGAGTTTGCCCATACAAATCCCAAATTTTCTTTATCATTTTCAACGCTGCAACTTTCACAGTGTATTTTGTATGAAGGATAAATACACACCCTACAGTATTAATATGTTAAAAATAATTACGTTGTATTAAAAAATAAAATATAATTAATATTATACTTTATTTGCTAATGCCCAAGAAACTTAGGGGCTTAGCCTCGGAGTTAAATATAACCGACTGAAAACTTCTAAGAAACTTTAAATTTAACACTATCCCACTTCACTCAAAACCTACCAAAGATAGAGTATCAGCGTTTTATAAATAACCAACGTCAAAAGCGGAAATAAAAAAATTTTTTGGATTCTTGTAAATTTTTTCATCTAATAAATTTCTAATTCTGTGTAAAATTGACATTATGCATTTTTTATTTCTGTAATTATTTTAATCATAATATAAAATGTTTTACAATTATGAAGAGAATAGATTTCCACTCATACACGTAAAATTACTCTGCGCTTAATTTGGACGTGAAAACCTTTCACATATATTGTGATGTAGGGCTCCTACAGACAGGTTAGACTGATGTAGTGGAACCAAAATATTACCAGTAACAAAAAACCTTGCTCGCCAAATTCTCAAAACCTGACCAGGCATTGGTTTTCAAAAAATGTTTGTGAACTTCAAAGACAATAATTTACATTGTCAGAAAACATTTCCTGGAGTGTTAGCCACGACCTAAACATTTTCGCTTCTTTGTAGAATCGCCAAACAAAATGAAACTGACTTAAGGCGTAACGAGCGCTTCTGTCATTTTGTGAACGCCCTAGCATCTATTTACTGTAAGAAAATGTTACAAGTTCCGAGGCATTCCAGAACTTTCAATGCTTAAGAAGCTTACGTATGAAACCTGTAAAGGCTTTTAATTTAAAAATGTTATCTACAGAAAAGCGACATGAATAGCGAGTGTGAACAAAGAGTGAATACCAAAGAACTTAATACCAAGGATATAGCAATGGTATTACGCAGGTGTACAAGATGTAAAAAAGTAAGAGGCAATCTGACTTATCAATTTTCTTCTACTAGCCAGTCTTTTCTTCTGTTTTAATGTTGTTTTGATCTCTTTAAATATTATAGTAACATTGTAACAGGGTACATGCCCAAAATAAAGTAATCTAAGTTATATTTCATATAATAACCGAAACCCAACAGTGAGTTTTTCAATATCTAAAATCATAAGGAAAACCACGTTATGCCATGTCTATACTTGTATGGTTTTTACTGTCTATTGTACGAACTACACTACGAAAAAACAAAAATATTGTTTTAACTAATACGAACATAAGGTAAGTATTATTAAGCATCCCGACGTCAACTATGACTTAGAGGATTTTGAGAACAGTCCTTTCATCGTTGTTATTGAGAAATGAATCAATATAGACTTATCTTTTTCACAAGACTTTAATAGAATGAATGCTTAAATAAGTATATTATAATCAATAATATAGTATAAAACTCTACCTGAGTTGTGAGAATTTCCCTTATTGTAATGTTGTAGTAACGGTCATCGTACACCTATTAGTAGGATAAATTGTGTGAAAAGAATATTTTTTTATAAATTTTGGTTTTAAAAAAGGTGTTAAAATCACAAAAGACAAGGTTGATTGTCTGACAAATGACAACGCGTAGACCAATCTCTTGGAACTAGAACTAGGAGTTTAAAAATTTCGCCTCACTACATTCGCCTCACGCCTCATTGAGATCATTTTATTTTGATATCTAATACAGAGATTTTAACAAAATTTCATCCCAAGGACCTAAATTTTGGGATCAAAATATATCTTCTGCCGGGCGAAACTGCTTGCAAAAGCAATAAATTATAACCATTTTTGGTAAGTCTAGCGATAGTAATAATTTAACCGAATCGGATCTTAATAGGGTTTAGTTACGACTTACGAGCTCAGTTTCCTGAAACTAAATTCAATTAGTTTTAACTAAAACTGCTACCTGTATTTTGTCTTAATGGCATATCGCACAGCACTTTTTTTCTGACTCAATAAAAACTTTTAATAATATTAGCTGAACTATAAAATATTGTTTTGATATCACTTCTAAATGACCCTCATTGCTAAGGGTAAGAATATATAGATGTAAAATATTTCTCAAACAGACATTTGGTAAAAGTTAGTAAATCCGGCTAGTACTTTGAAATAAGTTTTTTTTACATAAGATGTTCTTTCTTGGAAAGAGGTGACTAGAAATGTGTGAAATGTGTGCATGGTTACAGATGCATCGTAAACATGCACCTTAGCTCCATATAGTTAGTTATAGTTGGCCCAGCAATACGCTGGGAAAAACTATACCCTTTAAAATGACAGCTCTTTCTTGTGCCGATTTGAAGCGCCGCGGTTGTTGGGAAAAGAACTAAATTTGACGTCACTTGCAAGTGGCCGGTTAATCATAAATGAAAACAATGGCATTTCAATAGTGCTAAAAGTTTGTTGTCGATAAAACTTACATCGATGTCAGCTGTGACATAACTTTGTGAAGGTAAGTAATAAAAATGTTAAAGTATTGCAATAGATTGTTATTTTCTATAGCAAACTTACCCACTTCTCGTCGTCTACAATCCCATCATAATATTTGATCGAGCTGCATAATATATTTTTAACGATATATTTTAGCTCAATGTCCCATGCTTATTATTAGTTCCTTTCCTAGCCTACCTACTCACCAGTACCCCCGAACATATTAATAAGCGGTGACGTAGTCAAACAGGTTTGGTCAACAATGCAACTCTATTGTTTTTCTTTTCTTTTATTATTTCTAATTCCAATACGCTCAACCTTTTTAGGAATATAGGAATGGCCATCGGATATGGTATGATTACAATCTAAAAGATGTTTAGCAAAATGAGACTTATCAGGATGACCA
>JAOTAV010065500.1:0-14178 GCA_026546445.1 Cyclargus thomasi | reverse complement strand
TTGTTATTTTCCATCTTTTAGGTAAAAGATGGACCCGTGCGAGTTTCTTACGCCGGTTCTTCTCGCTGGGTTAGTTCTCGAACCGGTGGGAGGCACCGTAGTCTCGACGTTCAGAAAGTGTACTTAAAGTACTTATTTTGAATAAAAAGATTTTGATTTGATTTAATTTGATTTGATTTGCTTAGACATGCAAAGAAAAGAAAAATTGTTCTTTCTTAAAAAATGTCACAATTTTTTAACTTAAAAATTATATTTGTAACCATAAAGGTTATCATTTTTCGGCACCGTTCCACGCCGCATTGCTTGATAACCTCGTACAATCAGAGATGTTGAATCAGATGAAGATCGTGGATCTAAGTAATTTAGACGTGTTATGTCCAACTCATCCGACATATCATGACTTATATGAAATTGACATATTCCGGCCAAATGATGTAGGCCCGTCAACCGGCTCTCTTTCAATTTCCCCCATTATACATTTGGTAAACGAAATGTGACGCTTCATTGAATACAACGAATTATAAAATGTGGCCTCGTACGGTGTTGACGTTCGGCCTAGTGTTAAGTATTTAGACAACTTTAATTTAGGTTTTTCTTTTCAATGTTGCAATTTTAATTGTATTTTCTTTTTTAATCTATGTTTTAAGACTGTTTGTCTCAAGCAGATTTACATACGTCAAGTGCGACATGTAATAAAATGTTCTATTGAAATTTGGAATTAGCTGATACGCTGGAATTTTTCGTTATTATTAACTTTATATTGCGAGCTATTATCAGAGTGACAGAACACAAACAATAGTGTGTACTCCCCTTTATAGAGACTTTAAGAAAGTGTTAATGTATACAATCTTAGTATACTCTACTTAGGAAATTATGTTAGCGTTAAATTACTTATTAGTCTAATCTAGGCTAGATTGTAATTATTATGAAATACCTATATATACTTAATTCATGTACTATATACTTAATTCATGTAATTCATGTAATAAAAAAAATATATCAGAGTTTTCACATAATCGGCGATAATCGTTGGTTGTGTGATCGTCAACGAGCACAATCATCGTGCAAGCATTCAAACAGTCTTTCGTAGTAGCATAGAGAAATTATACCTAAAGTAATTGGTTTATGAATGTAGTTTGTCAACGTTGTCTTAGTCGATGATTAACTAGGAGGCTTCACAAACACGATTTTTAAAATTTTTATTTATTGACAACAAGCATAGAACCAAAAGAACGGAAATTAGTAACACCACGGTGCACAGCTTGTATTATACAGAGTGTAACAAAAGTGATAAAACTTTAAGGATCGTATGTGTCCATGTCACTGTGAACGTTGTACCATTGAAAGGGAAAGAAATTGTTTGTATGGCCAAACTCATGTCGCTCGGGTGCTTGGTGATATAAATTACGATGATTTTTTTTAATTTTAACGCTGTCACTTTCAAAATGGACTCTTTATTGGAGACACAAAGGATCGTATCCTTAATAAGTTTTATCACTTACTTTTGTTACATCCTGTATATTTAAACTTGACCTTCGTAACATCTTATCTAAATTGTATACTAATTATAATATACGCGCTATACGTTACAATCAAATCGCAATTGCTAACGATTATATAATAATCGAAGACTAGATGATGCCCGCCACTCCGTTGCGCCAAAATCCGTTTATTGTGCCGGAACCGTACATTTTTCCGGAATAAGAAGTACCCTTTGTTCCTCCTTGGGACTCAAAGTTTGTCCATACCAAATTTCAACAAAATCAGTTTGGTAGTTTAGGCGTGAAGAGGTGACAGATAAACAGATAGGCACACTTTCGAATTTATAGAAATATATCAAACAATTTTTTGCAAATTTTTGATTAGATTAGACCACGAGACTGCGTTCTCCTATACTAACTTTAAACTGCCTCCCCTCTTTTTACCCCCTTAAGAGAATTAATTTCGGAAAATCCCTTCTTATTGGTCACCTATTCCCAAATTTAATGTTTCTACGATCAGTAGTCTAGGCTGTACGTTGAATTCTAAATACATAGAGATAATTTTCCTTGCAGCGTACAGTAAAAGTAATTAATTTTACTTAAAGCTGTGTATAATTCCCCAATAAAGGGATTTTTTTAAAGGGTTCACAGTTAAAGCAGAAGGGGTGAAAATGTTTAATATTTCAGCAAAACTGCATCGAAATTTTATAAAAGCTATGTTAATAAAAGCAGAATCGGGATCCAGGGCAGTTTACAGTTCACCGCGCATTTCAAAACATTCCGACCCTTTGTTGTTTTAATGAAAAAATCTTCATTAAAAACTGTCAAGGTATTACCTAATTATTTCTACCTCCCTTCCTAAATGTAGGCTACATTGCGTTGTGTCGACGCGCGTCTTCACACCGACGTTTTAGGGTCAGTTTACATTGTGACTTCGCTACCCATTGCATCAAGAAAAAAAAGTTATTCAAATTTGGAACAGACTGCCTTACAACGCTAGCTTAACATAGAGAAAACAATGTTAATGACTTAAATATAATCAAATAAAAAATTTCACAATAGTTTATGCGTATTGTGTCAATTTTTCCATTTAATTAAATATTAGTTATATGGCTTTGAGTGCATGTGTCTTTATCTCTACATAACAATAAAACAGTAAAATTGGAGTATCTGTACATTTAAAGTTTTTACAAAATAATCAATGCGGGGGTGCTAAGGTACAGTAATAGAACATACTATATCGACAAGAAAAAGTTGTCTGTTTATCTGTTTGTCTGTACACGCTAATCTCAGCGACTTCTGGACGGATTTGAATAACATCGTTTTAGTCGTTACGTAATTTTTTTAAAAATAGCTAGGTCTGGGCAACATATAGGATACTTTTTCATATAGGGCACCAAATAGTAAATAACAAAATACGTATTTTGACTTCGTCACACGTCACACGTAACAGTCGTTTGATGAACAGCCCCCTTAAGCAAATGTCAAGCGAGTATCGTTTTTGTATGAGATTGACATAGACGGACAATAAGTCAGGTGATCTAGTCGAGTTCGAATATGTACATCCCATACAAAACACGCGAAGCGATTTATAGCTAACGTTAATCGCTTGCACTTTTCTAGGGGAGCTGGTAGGATAAACGCACCTGCTGCATCGCAGACGTGCAACACTATGCACAAATCCGTTTTCAGAAAGCAACGGAGAAGTATACAGCTCTAATGGCAACCAATACAGAAAAGAAACGTCGCAGCGGTTTTTTTCTGGTCAGCACCGCGCCTTACCTAATTATTTTCGCTCTACTGGCCTTCCTAAATTAACAAGAGCCGAAAACAAGGAAAAAAGAGTTTTGTAATCAAACGAAATTAAGGACGAAACTGATTTTAATAAGGTGAGCATCCGTTTTGTTGGAATTTTCAAAACAATAAAGAATATTTACACTTCATTAATTACGCTACGCCACCTCTCGTTAAGAAAAATATGGCGTTTTGTAGTAAGAAGCATACTGAACTTATTTTATATTATATTAAGCATATTTAATTAGTATATCAGGATATTGTAAGGATTTTGGCTGTGTCTGATAATTCAACAACTTGTTAAAACGCATGGGTCCAAACCGCGCGATTCCTACTGTGTCTGATAGCTCAGACACTTGTTAAAACGCATGGATGCAAACCGCGCGATTTCTGCTGTGTCAAAACTAGCACTCAAAGCTTAAGGGGCAAAGGAACACAAAATTTGATGACGCCTGCGATAATCACGGAATAAATGGTACCCATAGCGGGTTAACCCCAATCTAACACTTAACCCGACCGTAAACCAAATTCAATTAAAATAGTTGTTTGTTTACATGAGACGCAGAAAACAACGGGTAGGGCGCCAACTTATAAAGTGGCGGGTTGAACGAAATGTGACGTAGCGTGTCATTGAGTTTTCACTTTTGACTTTCGAACAAGATTTTGCCTGCGTAGGGCAGTTACAAATCCCATGGAATCTAAGTTAGATAATACTAAATCGATTTTATTGAAATTATAATAAATGAAACAATTTTCTTATATGTATACGACATATGAGACAACGTCAAAATAGACTATTGTAAATTGCCTTGAAATTGTTTGTAACTTATTTTTTAAATTGGTATAACTCGACACAAAGATTAATTATATGAAATCATATTTTGGTTACTCTTTACCGTTTTTGCACCAAAAAAAAAAATTTAATTGCTTACATAATTTTTATTTTACTTCTTTGAAAACACTCGCACATAACTCTTCAGCCACCAAAAAAACATAAAACTAAAAAAATCACTTAATCGATCTTTCTAGTCATAGGGAGGCAAATTTGGTAAAACTGCCCTTTTTCTTGTCGGTGTTAAAAATATCATGCAATCGCACTTTGTTATGCAAAATTTAACCTTTTATCATTCAGAATGTTTCGTTAATACAGATGAAAATAAAAATTAACATTAAAAAGATTTAGGGGAAGCGGCAGTAAATTAAATTGATAAACATTCATGAGTGCGTTTGGAAAATACAGCGATTTCCGGCCCGAATTCCCAGTTAAGTTATTAGACATCCCACTGCTTTGGGAGCTAGGTGCGTTCATACTACGGTTACTTTCAATATCGCCTACACAACGCAAAAATGCTGTGTTATGTAGCGTTGTTTTGCATGTGACCTTAGTGACGTAATCGTATCATTAAAGTTCTGATGTTGGCTGCGAGCGGCCGCGACACCCAAAAAAATCAAATAAAATGTCACTTTGTGATAAAAGAAATAGGTTACATTTTCTAATGATATCGATTTAGCTGCTCTGCTCATGACGCCACTGCTTTGTAGTGGTGTAGAGCAAGATGAAAATTGCTATAACTTTCATTTTATAAGTATTGCTTTATTGTATATATGTATTATGCGAGCAGTCCGTTCCTATAAAAATGACTTACTTAATTTTTTATAAACTGTAAGATGTGGACATCGATAAGTGGAAGAAGTGGATAATTAACTTTTTTAAAACTGACGGATTTTCATATAAATGGACGCTTTACGACCGAAAAAGTGATTTGAAATTAAAATCATGTGGATTAACTGCGTAGCTAGATTATTAAGCTAGATAATAAAATCGCTAAATAAAAGATTTTTAATTTTTTTTTGGAAAATAAAGAGTTTTTTCTTAAAGTTTGTAAAATATTAGTTATTACTTTCTTCCACTTATTTCTTCAATTATAGTCAGCGATTAGTATTTAATAGCATGATCAATTTTAATCATCATTTTACTCTTACTATAATTACGGGCCTTAGTTATCTGAGTGTGAACGCGCCTCAGCTGCAGAGCTAAAACGCTGGATAATTTCGTTTCCAACTTTTATAAGTCTTTGTTATTATGCTGTACAAAGTTCGGAATTTTTTGTCTTAAAATGTTTTGTTTCGGGAAAATAAAAAGGTGGAGTGTAGGGCGAGTTGATTCTGTAAAAGTGAGAACATTCGGGGTTGAGATTAACACTGTTTTGGTTATTTTGTTACTCAGCAATGTTTGTGCATTTATAACAAAAGTATTAAGGTTTGTTTTTGCAGAAAACTTTTAACAAGCGAAGAGCGCTACTCTTAAATGGCACACTCAAATCTTTGGCTTTACACAATGCTACCGTCCTCCTCCAATAACTTTTGACATTTGCTAAAGTAAGACACGGCATTTCCTATTCGTTTGAATCTCTAAGAAATTTAGGAATTTGGCCGCAGTTTTTTTTTAATGATATTTAGGGGGCAAGTGAGCAGACGGGTTACTTGATGGAAAGCAACTGCCGTCGCCTATGAACACCGGTAAACTCACTCACTGAACGAAACACGTGTCACGCCATTTTTTGTAAGGCCGTGGTATCCACTCGAGCCGGTCCATTCATGCCGAAGCATGGCTCTCCCAGGCAATGAGCATCCGTATTAGGTACTTGAGATCGGAAAATGTCTCATTAGTACGCGCCTCCACCGGGGTTCGAACCTGTACCCTCTCGAGTGCGATCCTGAGGTCTTACCCATTAGGCCACGGACGCTCTTATAATAACTAGCGACCCGCCCCGGCTTCGCACGGGTAGACAAGAGGAGAGATTTTTTAAGCTCTCTGAAAAAAAAATGTGACGGCCATCATTTGTTTTAATACCAATTACAATTTTAAAAATAAAAAAAAGTAATTTATAGATATTAAAACAATATTGCTTATTGAGTTCTACAACTTTTCTATAGAAGTCAAACATACATATCTAAGCATTTAGACAGCTTTTGCGAGAATCGTTAACGTACGGCAGTTTTTCGACGATTATTACTCTAAAATTTTCACTACCACGAAAAATCTATTTTTCGGGATATAATATAACCTGTAAGGATTCGGACGAAACCCTTTAAATAATAGTAAAAGAAATGTTTAAATCGGTCCAGTAGTTTTTGAGCCTATTCAAAACAAACCTTAAAAAATACAAAGGTTTCCTCTTTACAATATTAGTATAGATAATAATATCTATAGAATGAATCAGAAAGTCACCTTTTAGCTTCGCGCACATTGTTGACAAGGATATCCTCGTATGGAATGCCCAGAAAATGATATTGCATTGTAAAGGGGTGATCATACTGTAACGGGGCATGCAGTGGCGCATCTTGTTTTTAATACAAAGAGCACACTCGGTCGTAAACACGCCACGCCCCGTCATAGTATGTTCACCCCAGTGGAATATTTTTTTCTAACCATAACGACAATGTTACAAAAATACATATTTAGGTAGGCCGACTTGATGAACTAGGAAGATTACTTTTGGCCAGATTCACGCTGAAAGGCAGTGGGTACTTTGTAAATCATTTTAATATATAAATATTGTTCAAAATGATTGAAAGACACTTTGAATCCAACTGATCAGTTATATTGTACAATAACACGAAATGGTCAATGTTTTTACATTCAGATTGATATGAATCTCTATATGCATAGTTCGCAGAAAACATGTCCGAACAAAATGTAGCTGAAGCTGTATAAAGACTAAAAATATTGCGCATTACTGACCCCACACGATGCAATATAAATTTATGGTTTAATAAAAATAAAACTCGTTAAAACTTTCGTCAATTATTGAACAAATAGTCACTATTAACCCTAAACGATCAATTTTATTGTACAATATGTAATATTGCTCAATAAAATTGACAAATAAAGAAGTCGCCTTAAAAAGCTACCTTTAAGCTTAACGCATAATGTTGACAGGGATATGAATGGATGCTCATATGTTATATGCACTGTAAAGGAGTGAGTATTCTGTGACGGGGCGTGCAGGGGCCGATCGCATTTTTCATACATAGAGTCGAAAAATTCTGTGAAAAACGCAATACACCCCGGCGCGCCCCGTCGAATCACTCTTTTATAGTGCAATATCATATTCTGAAAATACAATACATATTTGGGTAGGCAATAGACAAAATAAAGTAGGAAAATGACTTCTGGCCAGATTCATCCTGAAATAGGGTTACCATATCTCAGAAATTGGCGTGAGATCTCAGGATTTTTTGAGTCAGGCCGCAAGCATGAGAAAAGCTAATGCTTGCGGCTAGACTCAGCAAATCTTAGGCTTTGTCTTCTAAAATGTAATATCTTATAAAGATTTGAGGTTGTTAAAAACAAAAATAATGTGTCTTTCAAATGGTTTGTTAGAAAAAAAGAAAGATTTTTTTATGGTAATCAGGGCTATATAGACCTTTGATTTTTTCATCTGGTAACCCAACCCTGAAAGGCAGTGGGTGCTTTATAAATCGCGCCCTAATATTTCCTCTATTTTATTGCTACCCTTATTATTTTCGCCAGATCATGTTATCGATAATATATCTTTATTGTTATTTACTATACTCTATTCCCGTTCGTACTGAAAAGAAATGCTCACCATTTTTCTTTTGTTACAGCGCCATTATTAGGTAATGGAAAACAAAATTAAAAGTAAAGCTTTTTTCATACTGAGTTTACGAAGTTCAGATCCAACCGAGTTCTGTGTTTATTATTCGTTGTAAAATGTATCTTCAAATAAGCATTTTTATATTGGTATGGATACTGGACAAAACCTTAAAGACAAGAAGAAATAGCAAACGCTTATTCTGTATGTACTAATGGCATTTAAGTACATAATGCACAAAGACTAAATCAAAGGAAAAGAAAAGTTGTTAGCGAAAGTAAGAAATTGCACAAAAATACTACGGTCTTGCTTAAAACGGTCCGTCTGTAATCTAGCTTTTGTTTGTCTGTAATTGTGTTTTTCAAGTCTCAGCTGACATAGAACAGTCACAAAGATTTTAACCGTAATTCTTGGAATGCACGTGGCACATAGATTTCCAGCAAGAATAATAAGGCAAGCTAGTTCTTTTGCCGTCGTGTAGACAAAAATAGCTTTAGCTTAATAAGTCTGAAATGAAGCTAGAAGTAGCGGATCAGTAGGCTCGCTAGTCAGTAGCTTCCTTATTCAATATACGCGAGGTCAGTTTTTTAAGCCAGAATGTTAAGTTAATGTCAGAGAGCTGTCAACCTAGTAAAACTAGCTTTTTGTATACCGGTAGGGCTAATATGTATCTCGCGAAAGCAACAATTGTATCATGTTACAACAAAAAAAAAAATACATCCACAGCCGAACATATAACCTCCTCGTTTTTGGAAGACGGTTATAAAGCGATCTAGCGGCAACGGTTCCTTTTTTCTATTCTGTGCTTTAATCATGGATTTTGACACAAACTAGTTCAAAATTTGAACTTTAGTAATTGAACGCGAGTTTATCACTATTACTATTGGTATATATTAATCGCAATTTTACATAATAACAACAATAGACAAAATTAAATAAACAAAACTATTTAAATACTTAAACCAAAACTCAAAGGTTACGTCATAATGACGTTTCAATAATTATTATGTAACTTAAATAAACATTATACACTCGAACCCAAATCAGAGGTTACCCCATAATTATGTTATCATTATTCTGTAAATCAATGTATCATCCAATAGGAATATTTGCGTTGGAATCAATCGGCAAATCATGAATAAAACATGGAAATTGTCAACGTCGGTCGTCTTATCAAACATTCCATTCTACCCACAGATTGGTGTTTTCCAATAACCACAGTAATATTATAAGCTTGTTTGTTTGGAAGTTTGTTCAGTCACGCAACTACAAAACGGCTTTTGGTGAACCTTGTATACAGCAATTAATAAATGAATCAATGAAATATTATATGTTATCGTGCACAATGACAGTTTCACGCATATAAAAATTTAAAAGCGGTCTTACTAAATAGCAATTTCTTCCAGGACTGACTCACATGAAAGGATACTTTCTCTATTGGTTAAACGCTCTCGTGTGATTCGATATCATTTGAGGTCCTCTTCGGCAGCACTCGCGTTACACCGCCATACGATATAATTTCTAACTCACCTCACTATGCTTGTCTGTTTCGCTTTTTTTATAGTTTTATATACATATTTGTGTTGTAATATTTTTGTACTATCTGTTTTAATGTGGTGTAATGTGTATATGTGGCTGAATAAATGTTATTATTATTATTTGTGAGCGGCAGGAAAAAGATCGGAACATGAATCATAACACGTCAGTCTAGCCTGTAATATGCTCTCGAGGAACTTGTGATAAAAGTGGACTTAGTGCGCATTAAGTGGGCAGCACCAGAATGCCGTCATGCCGCAAGCGCTGCCTCGTATAGACGTTTTTTAAAAGTATTCAGTGAAGAATATTACAAGTTTTTTTTATTTTAACAATCACAAGAAGTATTACCATTCAAACGAAAAAATAGGGAATGCCTTTTTTAACCGTTTAAACTGACTTCCAAAATAAATTAATTTACCGACTTCAAAAATATAAAGATTAATTACGGTTAATGTTGAAGCTCAGGCCAATCCTTATAAGGCACTAACAGAGAAAAATAATTATTTATTACTATTCAGTTCATCTATAATTTTCTGTTGTGGAATTGAGTTTATATTTTGTGTGTAAAATTTATTGAATCCTATCTTTGTCACAACGTCAACCTGCAAGCGAGGTCCAGAGATGTGTTAGTTATCGTTGAGTTTTATATATACCTTTTCAAGGTGATGATTTCGACTATCATTCTCGGTGATAACGTTATTTCACGCGAATGCAATATGTAACGGTTCATTTACGGTTGGCGATAAATTTTACGATCTACTTATTCACTGCGGAATTTGCCGCTCAAAATCTCCCTTTTTTATTCGAACATTCGTCAATGCCTATAAACAGTTTTATGTGTGTTCTAGAATCAAATCATTTTTCATTCGAGAATAGTCGGAGTCTGTTTTTGTTGACCTTGAATGACCTTCTAGAGTTCCGACGTAAACATCGATATATTTAGAAGATTTGTAGCCCAGACAAATTCTTCAGCACCGTTGGTAAAATCCTTATATCGATACTAATGTTATAATGGGAAAGTTTGTTTGTTTGTCTTTTCTTCACGCCCTAATAAAGCAACCAATCTACTTGATTTTTAGGATATTAGTTGAAAGGATGGAACGTAACATAGGCTACTTTTGTTATAAGAAAAATATCATGTTTCTATAATAATCTGAAAAATTGATTTTTTTAAATATAAAATGACTTTCACGCTATGCCTCGCTAAAACACCGAGGTGATGTTTATTTATATTTATTCCCTTTTGGGCAAAAATTTATGTAAACCCTGTTTTAGCCGATGTCCACGTCACAACATTTACCCGCTTGCCAAATTTCAGTCTCATCTGGCTGTGCATTGATAGATCACTTTGTCAGTCAGTCAGTCCTTCCTGTTTTACATAACAATTTTAGATAGAAAAACAACTCTACAGGGTGTAACAAAAGCAAGTAAAAAACTTTAGGGACGTATCCCTGATATAGAGTTTACGGTGAAACTAGCAGCACAGAAAAGGATTTTTTTTGGGATTTGCATATACTGTCACTGGGGCGCTTGGCCATACAAATCACGATTTTTTTCTTCGCTTTCAACCTTGCTTCTTTCATAGTGAGCTCTATATAAGGAACACATTAGATCACTAAAGTTTCATCACTTACTTTTGTTAACATTATAATCGAAGTCCGGCTGGGTCTAAACGAAGTATGAAAATGTATGTGATTGATTCTACTGTTGACTCATGGTGGAAATTCATGTTCATAATTAATTAAACACACTTTCCTGCACTTTTTTCACTATATTTTCTTAGATTTTACTTGACACATTACCTGATGATGATGAACTTTGTCGAAACAAAAATTCGTAACATCTAAGAAAATATAGTGGAAAAAGTGCAAGAAAAGTGTGTTTCATTAAGTATTAAGTATGGAAAAGTCATGTTAGCGTCAGATGGTTGTTGTTAGCTATATCCCAAAACAACCGACGTACGACATTTAATTAAATTATTATCTAAATGATCTTGTAATTAATTATGTAAGCGGTTTGATTAAATTTTATATATTACGTAGTAGAAGAACTCTCAATCTTAAATATATATTTATATAACAGTGTAATATATAAATATATACATCGGTGACGGTAGTCGGTTTCACTGAAATCAGACCTGTTACGCAGGAGTAATTTTATAGTGCCCAAGTGTGTGCGGCTAACATGGGAGCACTCTCTTTCCCTTTACTCTCATAACCCAGTGGGACGGGTGACCGACACGACTGGCGAGAGTAAAGACGTAGGACCGACTTTTTAACCGACTTCCAAAAACGAGGAGGTTATATTATATATAATTTTGAAGTCGGTACCAGTCAAACATTAAAATTTAGACAAATCATGACGTGTTAGCTGGTACCGACTTTAAAATAATGAAGATTGTGTACGAGACAGGCTGATGCCTCACCGAATTCTGAAACAGGCACTATTAAAGAATAAATTTTATTTAACACTTTTTAGTTTCTTTTGTACTATTTTAGTTTTTTCCTTTGGAAGTTGGTTTTAATTTTTTGTTAAAAAATAATTGAAGTTAGCTAATCAAGTCTCGCAAGTCTTCTAGAGGTAACAAATAATAATAAACAGGAGAGTATAACAGAATATGAGAATTTTAATGATGTTCATTGTTCGTATTTATTCATATGGTAATTTTTTACATTTAGTTATATCATTCACTTGTAACAGACAAACGTTTGCATACTTCCTTAATCATATTTAATCTCATTCGCTTCCTCGTTTTAATCTTATCTATCCCATCATATCTAATCTATCCCATAATAACCATCATCACTAACACTATCTGTTACTAAACTCGTTAAAATACTGTAAAATCTTGAAGTATTCATAGTCCGTCACATTCGTCCCCCAAAGGTGGTCGTTGTGACTCCAGATTGGGTTTGGAACTACAAACATCTCTAGCAGGTTTGGCAACTTCGACCCTAGATTTTGAACGTCTTTCAAGTCTGATACCCAATCGTTTTCAGCACCGATCAGAACTGTGGGTGCTGAAATTTTCTTGACTTCATAAACTGGTGGTTTGCTCGATCCATACACTTTTAGATTGCCTTCTTTCCCAAAGTCGTATCTTTGAAATCTCTTCGACATGATCAGCTGTGCGAAATGCTCTAACGTTTTCAAGGAGGTACCAACTGGTATGTGTCCGAAGGCCACGCTTAGGGTCTTGGGTTTTATGATACCAGCACGACTACCTGCGAATAAATACAGACTCCTTGCGCACACTTCCGTCGGAATAGCTTGACACAAAAACTCTATCAACTCGTGAGGAATAAACTGGTTCTTTCCGCCGATTTCTAGGAGTCCAATTTTACGTGCAATAGTTGTGATGTCTTTGGTATATTTTAACAGAGCTAGGATTATCGGGCTCCGTAAGTTGCTCAACCAAGCTACGGGTGCTAGATGTATGGATAGCTGCACTTTATCATTGTACTCCGGTCTCAAAGACCCTAGCGTAAAGAAGTTAGTCGTGCCCTGTGAATGTCCAATATAAAATACTTTTTCTTTCCGAGTCACCATCAGAACATAGTCTATGATCCTCGAACTGTCGTAGACTCCAGCTTCCTCGAATGAGAAGTCCCAAAACTTTGGATCTCGATCAGGGTCAAGCCATGTATGTCTACGGGAGTATACGTTTCCTCTGCCGTTCCCTGCCCACACATCGTAGCAGTTACTAGCTAGTATATACCCGAGGGCTTTCTTCGGCTTCGTGATGATCCATGCATCGGAACTGTCTATGAGCCCATGCATCAGAATCACTGGGTACCTTTTAGTCTCACTACACCTTGAGGGTATTCTGTGGACGGTCAGAATGTATCCATCTTCGGTCGTCACGGCGTGTTCCTCAGACGGATATCCGTACTTTGTGGTGAGCTCGGTAAAGTTCAGATACGTATCTTCGATGTACCCGAGCGCTCTTTTTAGCGGTCTCAAATCTGGGGCCCTGTTTAATGTTACTATGTCCTTTGCCGCACATTGTAATAGAGTAGCTATTAGAGTTATTATTACAATACGTAACATTTTTACACACTTCACAGCAGCGGATTCGTGTAACAATAATATGCTTCCTTGTTAAGCAGTAACCAGTTTTATATGAAGTGTGCGACCTTAGAACCTGTGGTGTTTTTGTACGACGATTTATCGTGGAGTGCTAATGACACGATATGGACGATAAAAATAAAGGCTCGTTTATACGCTACAATTTATCCTGCCTGTATCAGAAGACAGGTTGTAATGCCCGGGATACACGACGGTAATTTTTCAAATCAGGACAGCAGTGTCAGTGAGCTATCAAGCATACTAGCTTGACCTTTGTGTAGACAAAAATAGCTGCATTTTTAAGCTAGTAGTCTAAGTAAATTCGTTGATAAGCCAGTGTCAGCAAGCAATGACAGTTCAAAGGAGAACACTATTATCTGCTGTACTCTGAACTTGATGAGCCAGGTGGCGTTTTAATGGTGTGGATTTTTTATGCGATTGTTAATTGTTTACTTGTACCGTGCGAAACCGGGGCGGGCTTCTAGTTTTTAACTGACTTCCAAAAACGAGGAGGTTATATGTTCGGCTGTGCATACATACATTAAAAAAAATGTATGTTCAACCATAGCTCCGGCGTTTGTGAACCGATTTTAAAAAATTTTGCTTTGTTGTATAGGGTATTGTTTCGAATAGGTCCCATATTCACCATGTTGGTGGCTGATGATGGGAACCATGAGTAA
>JAOTAV010065489.1:0-14178 GCA_026546445.1 Cyclargus thomasi | reverse complement strand
TTAAGATTTTTATTATATGATACACATATTTAATACACATCCAAGACCCAGGAACATTGAAAAACTTTTGCTTCGTCAGCGGGATTTGAACCCGACTTAACCTACTAACGCGTTTACTAACCACACAGAGGTGGTCCTAAATAACCTTATAGAAAAACCTTATAGTCTTAAAAGCGTTTGCGCTAGATTATTTCATAACAATGAAGTAGCAGACATACTAACTTAATATGGCTGACCGTTACAGCATTTTTCACCCATGCATGTACAAAATCCGATGAAGGTAATAATTTGTACAAATCACAGGCTCACTCGCCAGTGTCAATACACAGCATACAGTAGAACAAGTACAAGGCCCGGTGTATATCGTACGTACGTACGTCCACATTTGCCGAGCGCCACGGTTAATTTACTGGCCGTTTACATAGACACAACACAGATACCTCTAAAGACCGGCGTACATTGAAACACGAAGGGACACTGCATTTTTCTCAATCGGTTTCATTGTTAACAAAAACGAAACGAAAACGTTTAGCTTTACAGAAACCACAGTATAGGAATAGTGCACATCGAACTTTTAAAATAAAACTTGTGTATAATTATTTATAGCATTTTATTGCAGTTCATTAAGAAGAAAAAAAACTTATTTGTTATTTCATCACACAAGCATTAATAGAGTAGAGCAATATACTAATCTACGAGGAAAGAAATAGGCTACTTTTCCATTGTTTTTAATAAAAAGTGGTGCATCTTGTTAGGTCTAAATTTGAACTGACCGTTAGCTCAAATTCAGAGTCCCGTCATGTTTACCCGGTCTCTAGCACAGCGCCGTAACGCCGCGTTTACCTGCGACCTAGAAGCGGCTTGTAGTGCGGCCTGCGGTCACTCAGACCCGCCGAGCTCGGTGACTGTTATACTGCTAGTTAGAACAAAATACACACGTATGTATCTGGAAATACATAAACATTTTTGCTAAAAGTATTTTGTTATATTCGCAAACTGACGTAACGAATTGTATTTTGAAAGCCAAAATATTGAATATTTCGAGTTTTGTATTGTTGAGCTTTGACAGATTGAGATAACTATATGTATATCTCGCTTATTAATATCTATATATTAATAAGCGAACGGAAAACTTTGTCCTTTTTAAGAAAGACGCGTAGATGTAAAAGCATGAAATTTCTCCTAGTGGTAGTTGAAATTGTGAAGGGCCGTGGAAAATCAATATTATTTTAAAATATGTTTTAATTTTGTATATTTTTAATAAATAAAATGCTATGCACACTACAGCACATACACTTCATTGCACACACTACATTTTTTTGACATGACACGATAAATACTCTTTTGTCTATGGTTGAAGTTAGATTTTTTTAACAAAATTTAATGGCCTGGTTTATTAAAAGGTCTCGTTAACCTTTATACACAATTGAAATCTGTGATTGAATTGAAAATATATTATAGTTTTTTATAGCTCCTCTACACTTTTAAATATTTCCTCCTCCTTCTGTTCTCTAGTACTAATAAATTGGTTAAGTTGTCCGGGATCTTTAGCGAGGACTTCAGCCACTGGGCGATATAACCAGCATTCCACGTTGCGAATTTTAGCTATTAGTGTATTAATAAAGGAAGGCGTCAGCTGGCCGCGTATGTGATACCTGTGTGTGGTGCTAATAACGCCACGACACTTTCCCAAATATCCCAGCGGGCGGCCTTGCCCTTTTGTTAATTAATTAAAGGCGTAACGCGACGCCCTATCGCCCGCGGCCCGGCGCCCTGACATCGCACCCGTACACCTTATAAAAGTACCCGTTAACTATCTGACACGTATTCTCTCTTCTATATCACATACTATATCATACTTGCTGTTACCCGAAGCTACGTTTGCATTTTGTAACGAAGTTTCATACAAACTTTCAACCCCAAAAACATCCTTTAGGGGCTGAACTTTACAAAATCCCGTCTAAGTGACCACCTACGTCCTGAAAGGTCCGTCGGTTTCTGATATTTTGTGATGAGAGAACGCTCTTGCAACTCTACCCATGTTGCGAGAGATCCGACGGCTTATTCTTGAGATACAGCATGGAGACAAATATCCCGACCTTACCCTCTGGTGACGGGACCCCAACTAAAAGTACGTAACCTGCAGTTGATGATGATCCTTCATTATGTAGGTTGTATAGTGCACACGCACGCCCCCATAGTTGTCGGTGGTGCGTGGCTCAGGGTTGATGGATCGCGCTACACGTCGGTTTACCCTGCACGTATTTAACATATATATGTTTTGACCGACTTAATACGTTTTAAAACGTTCCATTGTCGTGTGGAGAAATACTTCATTAGGTTAAATATTTGTTTTTAGGTTCATAGAATATTTAATAATAGTTTTATATAATACTACTAATTATTACATCGGGCTAACAGCCAAAAATCTTTTCACGTGCACACACCGTGCCACGTAAAGTAGTAATGACTCAGTAATTATGGAAAATTTCTGATGGCGTGGCGACCGTGCCTATGAAAATGGGTAAACGAAATTATCTTCAGCTGATTAATAGCTCACAGATCACACACTGCTAGTAAGTGTCGCTAAATACTCTATTCAAACGTTCATATGTTTATAAATGTTTTTTTTTTATATTTAGGGGCGCGCAGACATTTACAAGCGAGCAGACGGGTTACCTGGGGCGTTTATTATGACCGTTACAAACCTGCATTGTTCCAGGCAATTCAATATACGGCCAACAATTGCCGTGCCGCAACAATTTTTTTTTTCATATTACAATGTCTTATTAGAATAATAACTGAATTAAAACTTGTTTGGTTGTCTATGAATGGATTTTAAACATGTCGGTGACATTAGGGAACGTCAAACTTCACGTATTTAGTATCACGTGACTGCTGACTGGCTGGAACTTGGCTGGGAATAAGAGGTCATAATAACCCCCCTGATGGAAAGCAACTGCCGATGCACATGGACACTCGCGACATCCGAAGTGGCGCAAGTGCGGTAAAGATTCTAATAACAAGTCATATTTTCATACCCGTGTATAATCCGTGTTCAACGCAGTTGTTGAAATACAACATAATAATACTTGAAGTGGTCCTGGTGTTGAAGGTCCCGAAAATTCAAACTATTATGTTGATTTTCACGAAAAAATATCACGAACTTTCCCATACAATTTGCTAATTTTCTACTTTCTGCACAGTTATTGACTTGCTCTGAACAGGGAACTCATGTATGCGTCATTTATGGAAATGTAAAACCTAATATCTTAGGTTTTATACAACTTTAGCTTGTTGCACCTTGTATTATTAACTATCAACGTTAATTATCTGCCGGATAATCCTTATTCTGGCAATAAACAAAAGCTGTTAACATAATATTGTTATTATGACTAATTGATTGTTGGCGCTCATTACACGCGCGCTAATGAGCTGCACCGCCTGTGCCGAGCGTACGGATTACAAGCCGGTGACATTCCCGTCCGGTATCAAGTACGGACGCTCATTGCCATGGGAGAGCCAAGTTTCGGCACGAACGGGCCGGCTCGACCGGAGAAATACCAAGGCCCCACAAAGATGGTGTGAAACGGCGTTGTGCTGTGTTTCGTTTAGTGAGTGAGTTTACTGGTGGCCCAACTTCCTTAATCCACCTATATTTCCATTCAATATTCCCTCATAAAGGCCGGCAACGCACTTGCGACTCTTTGGATATCACGAGTGTCCATGCCTGACGGCAGTTGCTTTCTATCAGGTGATCCGTCTGCTCGCTTGCCCCCTAAATATCATAAAAAAAGTTAATCTGTAGATTTTTATACCAGAAGTGGACGCCGTATCCACACCCAACATTTCTATTCTCGGCCATGAACACGTCACACAACACTAGATGAAGCCCGCAACTCTGTTGCGCTAAAATAAGTTTGTCGCGCGGGAACCGTATATTTTTCCGCGATAATAAGGACCCTATGTCCTTCTCCAACCCCGCAAATAACATCACACAAAAAATCACGTTAGAAAGTTACTCCGTTGCGACGTGAAGACGAACAGGACGAACAAACAAACACAATTTCTCATTTATTATATTAGTATGGATGTAAAAACGTATTCGCTTTGGGCTGAACACGTGTATTTAGATTTGTAATTGGGGTGTGATTAGCGCAATCCTTGACAATATTCGGATGACTAATTACTGAAAAACGAATAATTTTGGCTTTATGATTTGTTTCAAATCTTTGCTTATCGTAAACATAAAGTTTAACAAAACAAACAAAAGTGAAGAGAATATGGTTTTTTTTCTCACGCTTAAAATAAATGTGTTTAGAAATATGTGAATGGAGATGAAAAAACTTTATTAAAATAATATTAGGCTCAAGATGATTCCCACAACTAGGTTTTAATAAAATTTTTTCATTGTAGGGTTCCCCCTACATTTTCGGGATAAAAAGTTTTCTTTATGATTTCCCGTAGCAAGTTGCAAAATCGGTATAGCGGCTTGGGTGTCAAGAGGTTACAAGCAGACAGACAGACACGATTTCGCTTTATAATATTATTAGTATGGATGTAACGTTTCGTACAACAACGACTGACAACATCCCTAAGCTTTATCAGATTCGATTCATGATCTGTTCGCGGTCAGTTAGGCCAGGTTAGGCGATAACTCGCCGCTTTGACGTGACGGGTCACGGTTGACTTAAGCATAATCTGCCAGTTCGTGCCGTCCGACGATCGCACTTTATTAACTTATTACAGCTTTTGCCTGTAGCTTCACTCACGTGGCATTCAAAAATCGCATAAAAATACGAATATTCTTGATAAAGCTGCACGTTAGGAACATGATATTTTTCTAAGGCCAACGGCCCAACATGGCGACCGAGAAAGTGTTTCTTTCTACAGTTTATCAAAACTATCTGTTACTTTTCCAACTGAGTCTGTGCAATAATTCAAGCCAATCGGTTGCTTCGTTTCTGCGTGCAGGAAAGACAAATAAACAAACTTTTCCATGTATAATAAGTAAGGATGTGCTGCAGCCGATGGTTCTGGAGTAGTTGGTCTGTTAGTTACTGGTTCTATAGCTATTCCTCGGTTGGAGAACTGAACTAAAGTCCGCTCGGCGTGTCGAGATACGAAACTTCATAGAAACTTTCCAAAATAGGGCCGAGATTTTAATTGTACAAATTTATATCAGGACTAATATATTGAGGTGAAATATTTTAAAACTTTCAAAATTTCTAACCTTTATTCGTCCTCACCATCTTGCGCATATCGCCTCAGTGACGTCATAAATCATAACACTGTCAAGTTAGTGTATATTTTGTGTCATCAGTGATTAGTAACCAGTTATACGAGGTGTTAGAATATGAACAACGTACATTAACGCCGCGAGCCCCCCGGGAGCGCTGAGCGCTCATCGCCTGCATTACATACTATTATCATTACAGTGTTGCATATAATTATGTAAAACGTTTACATAATATTATGTTTTTATTTTAAAAAATCGAGGTTATACGAGCAAATAGGACAAATTTTGGAAAGCAACCACAGTCGCCTATAGACGCTCGCAGCACCAGAACTGCAAGTGCGTCGTTGATTGCAAGTGCGTCGTTGATTGCAAGTGCGTCGTTGATTGCAAGTGCGTCGTTGATTTTTTTAAGGCAGAAAATAAATAAATTGGGAGAATTTTGAAATAAGGGTAGGGACTTGAGCTTTTGGCAAATCACTCATTCGAAAAAGCTACTTAAACGCTATTTCACGCCAGTTCTCTGTAAGGCTATGGTAGTGTCCCAGTCGAGCTGTCCCTTTCAGATAAGGATCTCCCACAGCAAAATTACTAAATTGTTGACTATTCAAACAACACTCACAACAAAGACCTCGAAATTCGCAATACATTTTGTAATGAATTAACGATCCCCCACATTTCCCGACGCGATTGTCACCGCGCGAGAGTTCTTCGTTTTGTTATTTAGATTTACGAGCGGACAATAGATATCTGAATTGAGTCGTATTCTATTTCAATTAGAGTCTAGAATGAATTGGCGAGGTCAGACGACGGCAAATAACTCGTATATTTTAGCGAAATGCACCAGAGATTTAGCTCTGGCGCCTCGCGGCTACCTACACCTGCACGTGCACCTGTAACTACACCTGCACCTGCAACTACACCTACACCTGCAGCTAGCGGCTCTCTCTCTGCTCCACATTTAAATATTATCTGCAACTGAGATACCTCACGTCCGCTACTCGCGAGTTAGTTCAAAAGAATTAAAAATTACATGTTGAATACAGATGATTTACATTATTTTAGCCACTAACGGGTGCTCTCGGGGACATCATATATTATTACTTACGTAATTGAAATGATGTCATTAATCTTCATAAATTTTCATTTTAATAAATTAAAACTCTTTGTTTAACAAATATCTATAGCACTTCGTAGCAGTTCGTAGATCCTCGTAGCAGTCCGTAGCTGTTCGTAGGAGTTGTAGCAGTTCGTAGCGTTCCGTAGCACGCCGTAGCACGTTCGTAGCGGTTTGTAGCGGGTAGTACCGAATAAAGATGTATGTATGGGATGTAGCGGTAAAGGTAACAACTTCCCGTGGGCCACCGACCGGCGAGGGTCGTAAATAACACCACCCCTCCCCCTACCCTCCTCTCCGACCCCCGCACACCCCTGCACCCCGCACCACATCCGGCGAGCAGCATCCGAATACCCCGATACAATTCTTTTGTGACTCCCGATGTACTGCTCGAATAAAGTTACTTTTACAAAGGTTTAAAGAACTTTTACTCGAAGCTATATTTATCCAACATGCGCTCTTACAAAGCTTTGGAAAATTCCGAAACTAACTCGCCTAGTTATTCGAGCGTTTATATATTTTAAAATATATTGGAAGCAGACAACCTTAACATTTAAATAGAAAGTAAATTTGCATTACACTCCAATTTTTTTTTTAAATAATATTTAGGGGACAAGCGAGCAGACAGTTTTCGTTGCCATACTCCTCCGAAACGGCTTGACCGATTTTGATGAAATGTTTTGTGCTTATGCGGTATCTATGAGAATCGGCCAACATCTATTTTTCATCCCCCTAAATGTTAACGGTAGTACATCTATAAATTTTTTTGGTATAACAACGTTTGCCGGGTCTGCCAGTTACAACTAAAATGAGAGCGATTAAGAAATAGATATTAATTACGTACATAATATTGGACTTTGAGCACGTTGCGACCCACAAATACATCAAAAATGTGTGCGCGTAAGAAAAAAAGATATTAAGCTGATGATTGATTCGGACTTTGTACGGCTTAAAGAGGTTTCAAAATATTAAAAAAATATAGAAATTAGTCGGACAAACTATGACGACTTCTGTGGCTCAATTAGTAAGCGCGTCGGTAGCTTAAGCCGGGGGTCGCGGGTTTGAATCCCGCTGACGGAGCAAAAGTTTTCCAATGTTCTTGGTTCTTAGATGTGTATTAAATATGTGTATTATATCATAAAAATCTCAAGTACGCGTATAGTATAAAAGTAATAAATATATTTCCGTTGTCTGGTTCCTGTAACACAAGTCCCTCGGGTACTTAGCACAGGACTAGACAGATATGGTGTGAAGCGTCCATAGATATTATTATTATAAAAAGAAACTAGTCTGAACAACTGAACAAGTATAAACAGTATACAGTCGGAGGTGTTGGGAAGTGTATCGGCGGTAATCTTTTCATCCGGATAACCGGGTAACAACTTACCGCCGCTCCGCTTCGCCCGGACTCAGCTGCGGGAGGTTGTCGTTTTACTTGTCCCGGTACTGCTCCTTGCTACGATTAAAAGTTTGTATTTATTTATTATTAATTCTTACATCTATCTTTATAGACATTATCAATTTCGATAGCGTAGTAAATAGATTAATTAAACATTTATCTCTATTATATATAATTATGTAAAAATAATATATACTATTCTTTAAAAAATTTGAATGAAATTAACTCCTTCACAACGCCATCCAAATAAAAAATAGGTTTGTCTATTGCTTCTCTAGCGAATACGTGTAATATCTAAGCCATACAGTAAATAATAAACGTCGTCGATCAGGTCTGAAGGAGACTTTAATTACCCCTGGCGGATTTACCAGCGGTCAGCTAACGACTAACTCTAATGCCCCTGATTCACAGTATTACGTTAATAAAGGGAATTGATCGGGCCAACCCTCGACTAGCTTACAAAATATAGTTAGTTTGGCTATTTCGGCTTGAATTGCGGTAAATAGCTATTTAGTTTAAAGTAAATTACAGCGAACATGTAATTTAAAACGAAAATTGATAGCCGCTATTGACTAGGTAAAATTACAATTTGAATTCATTACTATAAAAAGATGTTGCGAGCGGAAGCATGAACGGGAGCGGAAGCGAAATCTGAAGCTATTTCGGAAAAGGAGTGGGAATGAAAGTGGTTGTGGGACAGGAGTGGTAGTGTAAGCGGTTGTGGGACAGCAGCGGGAGTGTAAGCGGCTGTGGGACAGCAGCGGGAGTGTAAGCGGTTGTGGGAAAGGAGCGGGAGTGTAAGTGGTTGTGGGACAGCAGCGGGAGTGTAAGCGGTTGTGGGACAGGATCAGAAGTGTAAACGGTTGTGGGACAGCAGTCGGAGTGTAAGCGGTTGTGGGAAAGGAGCAGGGTGCATTGTGGGACAGGATCAGAAGTGTAAACGGTTGTGGAACAGCAGTCGGAGTGTAAGCGGTTGTGGGAAAGGGGCAGGGGTGCATGCGGTTGTGAGACAGGAGCGTGAGTGTAGGCGATTGTGGGACAGGAGCGGGAGTGTAAGCGGTTGTGGGACAGGAGCGGGAGTGTAAGCGGTTGTGGGACAGCGGCGGTAGTGTAAGCGTTTTTGGGACAGGATCGGAAGTGTAAACGGTTGTGGGACAGGAGCGGGAGTAAAAGCGGTTGACAGACATGAGCGGGAGTGAAAGCGGTGGTGCGACGATAACGGGTATGAAAGGCATTACGGGACAGGAGTGAACGCGTTTGCAAAGGTTACAACAGTACAAACTGTACGGTGAAGAATATTTTTGCGAAGCTAAGTCTGAGTGGTCACTTATATAACAATAATAGTTTTAACTTATCACTTTCATAAAATAAATTGAACTGTTAAAGTCATAGTAATAATTTAGTATCGTGTTAAGAATTGCTTAAAACGAGACGGAGTTGATGGCGAAAAACGTTTAGCAAAGTAAACATCGAAGCTTCTACAATCCTAAAGTGCTTGACGGCACTTGTTTGACTAGAAAGCGAAATAATAACTTTGAACACCGCTCAAACGTTCAATTATCACAGCAAACATTTTACTACTCGCGTCATACATGTAAGCTTCTGTCAGCACGAAAATATTATTGTTTTATGGTTTAGTAGGGAAGCCCAAGGCTGAATTTAACGACATGCTTGTGCACAGTACTTCAGATTAAGCTTTTAAAGACTTTTCGTATGTCTCTAATGGTAAAAAATCAAATTCCTTGGTTGGTCAAAAAGTCATTTTTGACTGTTGAAATATCGTCAAAGCTTACTTTTAAGACAACTTATATAGTGTTACAAATACGCCAAAGAAGCCTATACAATAAAGCACTGATATTAAAAGTTACCATTTTTCATAAATAAAAATTTATGGTAACGTTTTTAAACACTGCTTAAATAAAAAACCAGTCAAGCGCGAGTTGGACTCATGCGTCGTACTAGTAAAGAGCTGAAAATTGAGAAAACGTCTTTCCGAAAGTCGAACAGCTTTAAATGGTCACGGCATAAAAAGGAATAGCGCGATGTAGTCGTACTTCTACGCCATCTAATTAAAAAAACACAATAATTGTGTGAAAGCTACTTTTAAAGCTTTAAATTTTTTTTAGTATTTGTTGTAACAGCGACAAAACACATGTTCTGTGAAAATTTCAACTCTCGAGATATTACCGTTTTTAAGATACCGCCTAGAGACAAACAAGCATCGATGTCTCAGGAATAGGGTCCCGTCTTAACCCTTTGGGTACGGAACCCTAAAAATGCTCATACTATTTTCTTCTTCGTTTTTACTAGTTAACAGAACATTTCCTCACGACGCACCAGAAACTACAAAAACAGCCACTTGACCTCCCCTATAAATAATGTGGTGCGATATTTCTTGCGAAAGTAAAGAAGGCTTAGTTCGGTTTATATTTGTTACTACTTTTCTTTTCTATAAATGAAATAATTGAATCAAATTATTGTAGTGATTAGTGCTGGTGTCTGCGGGTGGCGAAATGAAATATGAAAATGCCGATAAGAAAAATTAAGCGCACGGAGCAATTAAAAAAAAAAATCTCTTCTATAATTTAAATATTTCAATTAAAATATCCGCGGCAAACTTCTTCTTTTTTTTAATCGAGTTAAAAATATTTTAACAAGGACTCTGAATTGAGAGCCTATTAATAAATATTTACTACAAAATTTTATTATGCGAATACGAATCTGTGTTTTGGAATTCAAATAGGAACTTGTACTAATTTATTAAATTTTTTTTTAACATATTTTTTACCTCCCGCCTGTTTTTAAAACGATAAAAAATAAGCAAAGCAGTCAGTTAATAATTATTGTCTGTAAATTACCATAAATTGACAACATTGACATTAAAACAAAAATATTAGGAAAAAAAGAAATGTAAAATTAGCAATGAATACAAAATAATAAAATCAAGACACGAAATAATTATGATACATATTCAAATAATAGAATATGGTCAAGAAACTTGCTAAAACTAAACGTATGTATTTCGTTTATTTGTAACTGATTACTTTCTTAACGAATTTTCTTCCTTGACATTATAAAACTTTGTTTGCATAGGTTATAAAAAGCGTAAAGTTATTGGTAATGTTTATGAATATGCGGCGATAGCTTCAGATGAGCGTTTAGAGCATCTCACGTACATAATATGGGTGCTCATTGCCGTGGGAGAGTCATGCTTCGGCACGAATAGGCCGGCTCGCCCGGAGTGATAACCACGGCCTCACAGATAACTGGCATGAAACGGCGTTGTGCTGTGTTTTGTTCATTGAGTAAGTTTACCGGTGGTCCAACTTCACTCTTCCATTTCCAATTTCCTATTCCCTCATAAAGGTGGCCACGCACTTGCGACTCTTCGGATGTCGCTAGTGGGCGAAGGTCGTTGCTTTCCATCAAGTAGCCCCCGCGGCACGGCTCGCAGGCCCTCTAAATATCATAAAAAATCAATAAATGTAAAACCCCCCATAGTCGACGACACGAGATACAGAAAAGTGTTAGCTAAAGGCTATGTTCTCGTTCTCTATTAAGATTTCCCCCGTTTGACTCAGATCCTAAAACTAACTTAGTTATCGGTCAATTTTGAATCATAAAATCTAGATTCCGTTAAGTTTCCAAGAACGCGTAAGAAGTTTTCTAATCCGCTTTTGAGGTTTATTTATTCAAAGGGTTTCGCTTTGTAGATAAAGTGGAAGGCAAGACAGATGTATCTGTGACTACTTCAACAGATAACCAGAATTCCATTGCTATGTACGACCCCACCGTGTACTCCTGGCAGAAGAACTTATTTGGACCTCTTGTAAGTAAGGGCCAATTTGCACTAAATTTAGTTAAGCTGCGAGTTAAGTAGATAATTGAACGGTAAAATTGAGTTGTAAGTTGTTAATTAAGTTGGCTTAAACAGAACGTGATTTTTTCGCACCAAGGTTTACATTTTATCTCATAATCCGTTAAGTCCATCACGCTGTAGACTTTTTTTTCATTTATTATATTTATACATAGTTTTTATTATCACAGTTCTTTTATAAATATAGTATTGTTTTAATGTATTATATTTGCTTACCTCTAGAGATCGCGACTTTTGATTATTACACGCTCGCAAGTTTGAGGACGTGGTGGTTTCTGTCCTTAATAGCCATTTTCGTGTTATAATCGATAATGTGTTCGGTCGACGCCTCGAGGGATCTTTTTATAAAGCTGGCAATTACGTATGTTCGGACGCGTTCATTCGGCCTACTGCGATTTAATTACACTAAAAAACAGAGTTACACTGCTTTATGTCAACTTATTATTGAACTATCCATAGCATACGAGACCTAGGTTACACGCTCAATCTGGCAAGCTTAGTCCATCGATTTGGTCAGAAATGACGGGGAGAATGATCGTCTAGCCAGCTGACTGAAGGGCTGATATTTTGAACTTTTCAACCGTAATCCTAGCGTCAGTCTCAGGCTGACTCAAGTAATGCCAGATTGAGCGTGTCGCCAATATCTTACATTTACAGCCAGTTTTTTATTAATTGCGTTCGACCTATTACCGTGTAGAAAATAATATAGGTAGTATTCTTAGCACACTTACGACGACCTCCGTGGCTCAGTTGGTAAGCGCGTTGGTAACTTAAGCCGGCAGTCGCGGGTTCGAATCCCGCCGATGGAGCATAAAGTTTTTCAATGTTCCTGGGGTCTTGGATGTGTATAAAATACGTGAATCATATAATAGAAATCTTAGATATGTATAGTATAAAGAAATTCAATATTTTGTCGTATGGTACCCGTACCACAAGCCCTTCGGGTACTTAGCATGGGGCCATTATTTTATTTCTGCGTTTAAGCCCATTTGCAAATTTCAAGCGATCTGTATTCGCTTTACATTGCACATTGCGTAGAGCTATGGTTGAATCGACGTAAAATTTATATAAAGTCGTCAAAATTTTTATGGGATTCCGTACCAAGTTATTTTGATCCGACAATAGGAATATATTTAGTGCCCACATAGTTATACTATGCATTTTGTTCAGAAAATATTAAATTGTAAATGAAGCCAACTTGACCTTAAGGGCGTGTTCCCACGAGCCACGACACGACACTACTGAGCTTTTTGGTCAGAATGCTAATACCAACTATGTTGAGACTTTTTATGGATAACAATCTAGCCCGGCCTCACTTCATAAGAATTTCATAATCATAAAATTTCGGACACTCTTTGGGAATGCACTCTGTTTATCTTTAATTGTTTATAGCGTATACCATCCGAAATTTCTGATAGGTTTTTGTATGGTGTCTGACAGGCATTCGGATTTTTTTGATCAGAATTTGGGATAATGTGTGACTGGACTTATGGACTGCTTAGAATACAACAAGACATATGAAATCAAAAATTCGGATAATGTGCGGTTCGGCTAAACGATAGCCTTGGTGCCATTTGTCGTACAGTTCTCAAAACGTGTCGTGTCTCGTGAGAAATGCCCTCAGTGTGTAGAGCGCCTTAACTCGACGAGCACTTATCGGGCTTTACACAATATAGAGTCAAGATGTAGTTACTAATACTAGAATACCAATAAGTTCAAAAATATCATATTATATTCTATTTTCAACGCCTACTAAGTTGGGTGAATACCCAATTTACGCATTTGGGTATTTATTTTATTTATTTATTTAAAACTTAATGCACATAAAAGTAAAAAGGTGGACTTAATGCCTTATGGCATTATCTACCAGTCAACCTTTGGGCGTTACAGAAATAAAATAGGATACGTGCCAATTAAGTTAAAATCGGAAACTTTAGAAGAAAAATTACAAATATGTTATATTACATAAAATATATTGCATCCCGGGTGCAACACTGTCAATTTTGTAAAAAAATGAGTTACTTATGAAGTAATTGTCGTAGAGAACCTCTCTAATCGGTGCGATAACGATTTGTAATTTGTAATAAAACTTTGTAACAATTTGTTCATGTTTCTCTGTTTCTTTTTGACTTAGTGTTACATTACTGCAATTATTGAAACCATCCTTCAAAAGATGTTGTGGCTTTATCGAATAAAATATAACTATATTTAAAATATTAAGTTATCATTACTTATCCAAATTTTTACTGTGGGGGTGCGATATGTAATATTATACGGTTCCCTCTTATAAAATTACTTTATAATAATTTTATAAGAGGGAGGGAATTTGACGACCTCTGTGGCGCAGTGGTTGAGCTTTGGTAGCTCACGCCGGGGGTCGTGGGTTCGAATCCCGCCGACGAAACAAAAAAAAACAGTTTTTAAATGTTTCTGGGTCATGGATGTATATTAAATGTGTGTATTATATAATAGAAATTTTAAATATGTGTATAGTATAAAAGTATTAAATATATTTCCGTTGTCTGGTACCTGTAACACAAGTCCTTCGG
>JAOTAV010065478.1:0-14179 GCA_026546445.1 Cyclargus thomasi | reverse complement strand
TAAAATTCTCGTGTCACAGTTTTCGTTGCCATACTCCTCCGAAACGGCTTGACCGATTTTGATGAAATTTTTTGTGCGTATCCGGTATCTATGAGAATCGGCCAACATCTACTTTTCATCCCCCTAAATTATTTATATGGCAAAACAACGTTTGCCGGGTCAGCTAGTTTTATATATATATAATTTTGTTACAAACATATTGTATGTCCACGTTATCATTGTGATCAGAGCTGACATACCGTTTTCATATGCACTCGATCATGTAATCTATTTTTAGATGATAGATGTACTCGATTACCTAAAAGTTATAGCGTTACATACCAAATAAGCGTTTGAAAACGGGTTTTCGCTATGACTGCTATGTGATATATCGTTGTCCTCGTATCAATTTCGCGTTTTTTGAGCGTGACAACGGGCGCCACCATGGGCCACGGGCTGGCTCGTGTCAACGTCAATAAAACTCATATCCAGACATTTTACGGTTTCGTAACTACGAAATATTGAATATTGTTGAAGTCGCAGGTTTTTTGCTACCATTTCACACGCGATACTTTCGAATTCATCCTTTATGCTGGAACGATATAACACGCAGAATCGATTGAATTTACACTTAATATATCGAATTACTTATATTCGGATTTATCAAATCTGACTGACGCTGATTTATTAAATACGAATTTAAATCGTAGTCGTTTGAAATGAAATGCATTATTAATTTTTTGAAGTGCTTACAGCACTTATGCACTCCACAGTGCAAACCAATCTATTGTAATGAAATTACTCATTAGCTCTACAATATTGAGTTACATGAAATATAAAATAAAATATTATTTCATTGCACCCTTTAATATTGATATACATAATTTTTGACATCGCATTTCAAACTTGAATAATGTTATATAGTTTTATAAATAATAGCGTACTCATTCTTACAAGTTAAATGCTATTTTTATCGGAGCACTTTGTACTTAGTGATTAACTGATAGTTTGTGCTGAATAGTAACGCATACACTATTAGGGCGGGTGCTGACAGCCCTCTCATAGGGCGAGACAGGATTGTTCCATTATCGACGCAGTGAATTATTCACTAGAACATGCTACGGATGCGGCGTCCAAAAATACATGTGCACGCGTGTAGAGATTAATAATTATAATCCTTAACCGAAATATTCAAAGTCAACAGTTGCTAGTAATTCTTAAACGTGTTTGCCTTGGGTATTTTAGTATGTTCTGTACATCGACCAATTTAGTGTCTAACCACGAAATATGTTTTCTACTTCCGTACCCTGACTTGCGGTTCCGTTGCCGTCAAGATATTTCTGTTGGTTATTTTAAAAATGTTAAAATTGCGTTTGCAATTTAATTATTAAATTTTACATTATTAAAAATTTAATTTGATTGTAATTTTTATCTATACACATAATAAAACAGTAAAATTTGAGTGTTTTACAAAATAATCAACGTGGGAGTGATTTTTACATAATAATCAATGTGGAAGTGCTAAGCAACAGTAATAGAACACATATCGACAAAAAAAAAATCGTCTGTTTGTCTGTTTGTGCGCACTAATCTCAGAAACTACTGACGGACGGATTTTAAAAAATCTTTTTTAAATAGTTATAGGGTCTGGGCAACATATAGGATACTTTTTATCCCGGGGAAATGAACGGTTCCCGCGTGATATACAAATATTTGCGCAACGAAGATGCGGGCACCAACTAGTGTTTAGTAATTAAATGGTAACGGCCGGACTCAAGTGTAATTTGATGATGATTGAACTTTAACTTACTTAAGTATTTGATAGATAGTAGAATATATGGGGCCATTATGTCATTTTCTTTATATATAATAGTTATGTTGCCATAATTGTCACTGAGTGCGAATGGCGACAGTTATACTCTATAATAATTAATTAAACTAAACCCCCTTTTTACGAAAGACACGTAAATGTAAAAGCATTAAATTTCTACCGGTCATATCAACATACGGAAAAGGAGCGTGGAATACCAATATTATTTTAAAATATTATGATTTATTCTTGCATATTTTTAATAAATAAAATGCTACGTACACTAAAATACACACACAAAAATATTTTGATATGACACAAATAATTATACACGAAGTACTCTTTTGTTATGGTTTAAGTATATTATTTTTTTAAATAAAATTTATTGATCTGGTAACTAGATATTTATACCAAATTGAAGTTAGTGATTGAATTGATTATAGTTTCTTATAGCTTAAAATTAAATTTCATATATTCGTGGTCGAATTTTGACCACGGGGCGACCTCTTGTCATATAAATATGTCATGTTATACCATACAATTTAACATGTCTTAGGAATATGTATTATAGTTACGTTTGTCTCTTGAATATTTGTACAGAACATATATCCCTATATGTCTTGGAATATTTATATTGATAGATATAATATTATCATTATAGGTGCCAAGTTAACTTCTGCGTGTTACATCAAAACAACTATTCATAGGATATGGACAAACAGTATAGAGTATAGGTTATTAGTAATTTCATGCTCTCCATGGCTGGTGGGTGAACTTACGTTGTTTACGGTCAGATGGTAAACAAACGCCGCCCACGACTTATAAGTGTATTGAATTCCAACTCGACGGTCAGCCTTTCATAGGGTATTATGGAATCAACTTACTCGAAGAGGCTTTATTTGATACCGTCTTACTTAGCATTCCTCTTCCACAAGTACCACTTCTAAGAACTGCTACAAATATTACGTAAGTACTTTCAAATGTATAATGGGGGAAATTGGAAGAGAGCCAGTTGACGGACCTACGTCATTTGGTCGGAATATGTCGATTCCATGTGAGTCCGTGATCTGTCTGATAACCCAACCAACTTACTTAGATTCGCAACCTGGGTATGTTTCCATTTCCCTGATAGTACTTACAACGTGCCCAACGGAAACAACAACTTACAACGTGCCCAATGAAAGTCTATGATGAATTAAAAAGGTTTTGCGTATTATTTTTTTTGTTACACTAATATGCCAAGAAAAGCTTAATAAAGTTATACCATAATTATTTGTAAACATGAAAAATTAATTATCCTGAAGTATTTGTGTTCATTATTTTTACAATAAACAGCTAAGTAGCTTCTCGGTAAATGGGATTTGCTATTGGGTTTCCTTATTACATAGTAGAAAATAATATTTGGGTCTTTTAGTACTTGCACCTGCTACGTAATGTCTGTATACGTGTGGCTAAATTAATTCTTAGACGTGTGGGATATCCATACCAATATTATAAATGCGAAAGTTTTTCTGTCTGTCTGTTACCTCTTATCGCCCAAACCGCTGAACCGATGCTGTTGAAATTATCGTCCAAAGAGGAGATAATATCCCGAAAAATGTATAGTTCCCGCGCGATAAACGCGGCTGACGACCTCTGCGGCTCAGTTGGTAAGTATGTTGGTAGCTTAAGCCGGGGGTCGCAAGATCGAATCCCGCCGCGGAGCAAAAGTTTTTCAATGTTCCTGGGTCTTGGATGTGTTTCATATGATAGAAATCTTAAATATATATAGTATATATATTGTATAAAAATATTAAATATATTTCCGTTGTCTCGTACTCGTAAAACAAGTCGGGTACTTAGCGCAGGGCCAGATTGACGTAGTGTAAAGCAAATTTGGGTATCATCTAGTTAAGTTAATTATATCTGGCAAAATTAGAGATAATATTTGATTTTATTATTTTCATAATAAAATAATGTGTTAAGAGCAGCAAATCACAAGCTCTATATACTAGCTCTATATGTACTATGTTCAACGTCTAGTCGAATAAATAATACCTTAAATAAGCAATTTTAATAAAATACCTATCCTATCTACTTTTGTCTGCTATTCTCTTAATTGTATAGCAAATAGCATGTTTGGTAGGTCAACAAGCAAATAAAAACAGAGTTTTAAGGTGGAAAAGTTTGTAATGGGAGACAGTATTGATTTGATATTATTGGTATCACTGAAGGCGGTTAACCCGCAATACAGAGCGGCCGCAACTGCACAGCCTGTTAACTATTTTGCATAACTGTATGGTTTGTGCTTTGTTTTTTGCTTATACTTTTGAAAGATTAATATACTTTCAAGCGTACTCGAAAGCCGCGCGTGATGACTCTTCTACATAATTGACAATGATTGTTGGTCTTTTTTTTGACTTTATTTTTTATAGAGTTTGGTGCAATTCGAAACATGTCACTCTCGTAGAGAGCCATGCAACTTATAACCTACACGTAGAAACCAATTAAAGGAGCAGACAGGTGAATATATACACCAACATCATTTAAATTTATATCTAAACGATGAAAACATTCCGCACACATTCCACTGGATTATGCTGGACATCCTTAACCATATTTGATCTGTACATATAATAAAGCAGTAAAATTGGAGTTTCTGTACATTTTAATTTTTACAAAATTACCAATATGCGGGTGCTAACGAACAGTAATATCAACAAGAAAAAGTTGTCTGTCTATTCGTACGCACTAGTCTCGGGAAGTACTGGACGGATTTGAATAAATCTTTTTTTGTTTAATAGCTATTAGGTCTGGGCAACATATGGGATACTTTTTATCCCGGGAAAATGTACGGTTCCCGCGTAATATACAAATTTTTGCGTGATGAAATTGGCGGGCACCAACTAGTCTCTAATATGCACGATCATCGGTGATCACACCCACACGAGGAGTTGATGAAAAGCGATCATAGCCGAAGGTTCGCTAGTGTAGATGAGTATTACCTGTACACAATCGTACTCGGCTGCTCGCATGTCATCGTCTGTGATCGCCGACTGAAGCTTGTACATGGGTTAGAGAGGTAAGTTTAACCACTAATAAGTATGTTAAAACATTAAGCACGTTACCCAATATATATCATATTATAAAATGGCTTTCATTCTTTAACTTCTACCGAGGAATTTTTCTTTGAGTTTCATCAGGAAAAATGTACCGTGAACGTCGATGTTTTGCAAAAATTTCATAAACTACGAAATTAGTCGGTTAAGATTTTTTAATGTATTGTATAAAATACAATACATTAATATAAGTAACACTATAATTCCTGAATAGGAATTCAAATTTCTTGTTCTTATTAATTGTATATTAATTATTTTCTGTTAGAAGGGGGAGAGGTTCAAAACTACGTATGTATGTTCACTCGCCTTAAGAAGAGAAGCCATAAGGCATTGCCCACATGGAACTATGACATTTACAAAAATTATTTACCTAATCGACGGAACCGATTAATGAATTAATCAGAAAAAAGGTATCATTTATTATACGTCGCATATTTGTATAGTGTAAATCCAAATTGCATCAAAATTTCTTTAGTAGTATCGGCGTGTATGACCGACAGCCATCCGATCATAATTATAATAATAATATTGATAGGATTAATAGAATTTTATAAGAATAAAATGGCGATATTGATTACTACGACAATTCATTTTATATGCAGTATTTTAAGTTATGAAGAATAAAACTTGATAAAAAGGACAAAAGAATAAAAATATTACCCTCTTTTGGAAACAGTTAGGTAAAAGCTATTTGAATGGGGTGCACTTTTGTAAACTCATCCTTTGCTCAAACCACCCTCGACAGTAGACCCTAAACAGTAAATATTAAACAGTATACGTAACTCATACTGGCGTCTGGCACACGAATTGATTTCCTGAGTACTCCACATTATTTGATGTGTGATTACTTAGCTAAGATAATAAAATGCAATAATACGCGCTACATTAAGTTGAAGTTATCCAAAAGTTACTCAAAGTAAAGTTATTTAAAAACATTTGTTCGTGTGATTTAGGCATAGTATGAAATTGGTCTACTGTATAATATTTATATTGTGGCAGTACGGAAAAGAGGGCGATTGACCGGCGCGAGATATAAGATGAATAGATCTGACATAGGCGTGTAAAAGATCCTGCGTCTTGCGACAGTAGATAGATGGCCTTGGGGTTGATTGTGTGATAACTGATATTTCCTATGCCCCATATCGTTCGATGTAATTTTCTAAATAGCGTTATTCTTACTTACAAAATATTACTGAAATGCATAACCAGAATATTTGTAGAATATTATCAAGAATTAAGATTTAAGATATAGAATCAAAGCTTCGGCCAAACCTGCGCGGGAAGCGGGATGCGGTGCGGGAGCGTCTACAACGCGAAACTTACGCCTCTAGTACACCGACGCTGCGAAACATCGGCGAAAAAGGAAAATATGAGCGAGATGCAACATAGCGTTTTGTCATATATGTCCTCTGAGACAGACGCCGATGTTTCGTATTTCACAGCGTCGGTGTACTAGAGGCGTTAACGCGCACACTTGCGCGAATCTTCATATTTTCTTAGTGAACAGTCACAAAAGCTGCTCGTGTAGTATACTAATTAACCCTTTATTTTGTGGTAAAGTGACTTTGTTAAAGCTACTTATTGGCCCATGCAGAATGCCAGTATAGTGAACTAGCTTGCTACGCACAGCTCATCTTTGGTCAATTTTGACATTACACAGTATTATGTCTTTCTATTTTTTTTTTTGCTTTGAACGTATTTTGGGGTAGCAAAATAAAAATATTATTATAAGATGTAAGGTAGCTTTCTTGTAATTACACACGTCTGCCCACTAAAAGCGTGCGTCCCGCTCTACTGACGCTGCAGTTGCGCTGCAACAGACCGCGTTGTGGTCGCGTAGGTGTGCTCGGCGCCATTGATTAACACGGGAGCGTCCGCCGCGCGGCAGACGCTCCCGCATCGCAGTCGTTTTAGTCGCGCAGGTTTGGAAGCAGCTAATAATAATAATATGCTTTAAAATTAATATATAGGTATTATATTCATATTTGATGATGATGTTATATTTCTCCGTTTTATACTTTCCTGGGCTTCACCAAATTATCCAAATCGATTCTTTTTTTGTTCGACTTTAAGCGAGAAAACGAACTGCAATTGATTTTTCGTACATATTTTATATAGACTGGCTTCTGATATTTGCCTGAGTGAAGAAGGGCTCCTGGGGAGCAAATGCTGATTTCCTGATTCACATTCACAATATCAAGGAAGTAAATATATTATTTTCAATGCTACTTTTACCACTCCAACTTTTTAAAATCAAAATATTGAAAAGTCAAACTTTTATAAAGTTAGTGGGAAACAAACATTTATAGTGTTAGTCGGGATTCAGAGGTCAATATATTTAACCGACCTCTGTGGCGCAGTGGTTGAGCACCTTGTAGCTCACGCCGGGGTTCGCGGGTTTTAGTCTCGCCGACGGAAAGAAAGTTTTTCAAACTTCCTGGGTCTTGGATCTGTATTAAATATGAGTATCATGTAATAAAAAATCTTAAATGTGAGTATAATATAAAAGTATAAAATATATTTCCGTTGTCTGGTACCCGTAACACAAGTCTTTCAGGTACTTACCACGGAGCCAGACTGACGTGGTCTGAAGCGTTATGTTATATTATATTTAATATTTTTCCGGATTTTTAGCGTTATATAGATTTGTTTATCATAATAGAAGCACATCGATATCTGTCGGTTCCCGGACGTCCGCCGGTGTCTCGGTCCCCTGTCCGTTTGTTTGCGCTCTTCCCCTTGTTAACTGAATTATGTTAAGGAATACGAGAGCTTCTTACCCTGAACCCTCTAAATAAATCTTACTTTTCAAAATTTTTCCCCCGCCTTAAGTTTATGGGAACATTATTTTGCTCTTTGGGCACTTAGCGAATTAATTTTCTCGGCCACTAATTAGTTTTGGGGACTCTTAATATTTGATAATTGTCAATGTTTTATCATTATCAACGGTAGAGTCGTAGAGTTTTTTTTAATTTAAGATTAAGATTCATATTATTGTATGTAAGCTGCTTTAATAACATAAAGAATATATGATGAAGCGAATAAATAAAATTTTATAACCTTCGAGTAAGTACTCATTTTATGCTATATTTTTTAACTTCTCTATAATAAATTACATTTATTAAGAGATTTCATTATATAGCTTGTCTTTCTAGCTATACATCAAATCCACATTTTTTAATTTTAAATTACTGTTCTGGTTCTAAAGCGTCCATTTACACAAAACCCTGGCATTTTTAATAATGTTAGTATGCCGCTTCATTTACTTGTATCTTTAATTATGAAAAGACATTTTGGTTTCTATACGAAAAAAATGAAATAAATTAATCATTCCAAAATCAAAAGTAATTATTCAACGAATTTTGACTTCCTCAATAATATATACAACTTGATGACCCGGTGAACTTCGTATATTTTTCCTTATAAACACTTATAATATTAAAAACCCTCCCTGGACTTCCAAGAACATTTCAAGGCTAAAATTAGCTAAATCAGTCCTTATCGAGTTTCAACGGGACTAACAAAATTTAAGCAAGGTAAATGTCAAAAACCCGACTGCGGGAACCACTGCAATTTAAACATCACGTTATGTATATTTATAGAGTGGCTATTTAAACCCCTTCATTTTGATGCCCTGCTCAACTTAAATGGACGAAAAAATCTTAGACCCTCATAATTTTGAGTGCAAAATCCGCCATCTTGATTATGTAATTTTGTTATATACCCAGAGCCACTTCATCATCAAGACGAATCTAACGATACTTCATACTTTAAAATCCATCAAGTTGTTTAGGCGGCAGAGCTTACAAACAATTATATATACATAAATACATACTCTCGAAAGACATAACCCTCTTTCCTGGCACAGTCGGGTAGTAAATAAATTTCGGTTAGTGTAAAAATTATTTTTAATCGATGACTATAACGAGTATACTTCTACTACCTGTAGTATACAAAAACAATTTTACAATGCTGTGCTACTACTGAAACTTGCATTGTAATAGTTAATTAAATTCAGTTCCGCAATCTCGGTCAAAACTTATGTCCATTGTTGGTGGCCTGGAACTGTCAATCCTGCTGAATATACCGTCATGATCAGACAATAGATAAGGAACGCCTCGAATATTATAACCAGTCCTTACAGGTAATTCCTATTAGAGATTGAATCAGTTAAATATTAATGTTTCGTTTTAAACTAGATGATGCCTTAACCTCCTTGTAAAGGAGGCTTTTGTGACTAAATTAGATTATAACGCAAAAACCATAAATTTTCTTAGGATATCAAAATTATCCTATTTCCTTTCCCAGGCTCAACATACCTCCAAATTAAATTAAGGCAAAATTAGTTCAACGATTGTAAAAGTAGGGGACGATTTAAAGACATATATTTTCGCATTTATTACCATACTATTATTAAAAGCTCTTATTTACTTGTTGTCTGTTTGTTATAAAATCTTTTAAGTTTTAAATTTATCCAATTGCCTGTTTTCGATTGAGCTAAAATTTTTGGTGCATGCACAAATAGGGTGAGAATGCGATATTATAATGGCAGTAGTCGATGCCCGCAACATCGTTAGGCGAAAATTTGCATATCACGGGAACCGTACTTGCCTATATCCATATTCAAATCCATTCAGTAGTTCAGGAGATTAGCGCGTACAAATAGACAAACAGACAACTTTTTTTTGTGAAAATATGAATTGTACAGATTGAATTGAAATTGAAATGAATTGTAATTTACTTAAAGGGAAAAACATTGTTAATATTATTGATTATATATTATGGAACGTAGATTAAGGAAGGTTGTGACTAAAGGTTATCTTCAACTTGTTTGTCTCAAAGATGTTTATATTACTTGCACGATATCTGCGTAATATTTTTAGTGTTTGTGTTAATTATTATTGCATTTATTAATTACTAGCTATATCCCATGGTGTTACCCGCTGATTATGGCGAATATAAATTGTTACAATATTTTTCCATTGTAAAAAGTAGATTATTTATTTAATCCAAGGTTAAACCATGTTTAGTAAGTATGAAAATCTGCTTACATCTATATTAATCTATACTTAATAATATAAAGATAAAGAGTTTATTTGTTTGCTTGATCGCACTTATCTCTGGAACCACTAACCGGAATTGAAAAATATTTTTGTGTTGGTAATAGCAAGTAGCCTATAGCCAGCCTATGACTATAGAGTAGTAATAAAAAATATTGTAAAAACGGTATAATTTTTGAAGTTTTACACGGGCGTAGTTGCGGGAAACAACTAGTCTACTCTTAATACCCGTGTGTTGTAAGGGTTTTTAGTAGTGAAGAGAGCACGGGACAGCTAGCAAAATGTAAAATATTATTTAAACATTTACTGTTGGAACTAAAATAAAGCCTTAGTCTTACTTTTATAACAGTAAAAAACTTTAAGCTCCGATAATCTATTGATTTTACTGAGTTACAAAAAAGTTTGTTAATAATGATATTAATATTTATATAGTTCAATCAGTAATCACATTTAATTCTCTTAAAAATAAAATATTCGACTCGTGTACATGAAAATTGACACTAAAAATGTGTCGCTCATACCGATGGACGTATCAATAAAACTTTTGACGTAACTCAATAAAAATGCAAAGTGTACTCACCTGTCGTGCTGCACCCGCTGAGCAGCGCCACCCACACCGCACAGTATAAATGTATAAAAGTCATTTTATCAAGTACAAATACATAAGTCCGAAGTAATTCACGTGTCGCTCGCGCGAGCCGGCGACGGGACGGGCACGGCGCGTGGCATCGCTGGGGCGGGCGGCGGACTCACTGCCGCAGGCCCCGCGACTACCCCCAGATAAACAAGGGCGAGAACCGGGAACAGACAAACCGTCTCGCTACTCTTTACGGCTGGCCTCGGATAATGGCATAATAAAATAAGACAAAAGACGAGTAACCGACGAATAAAGCGCTCTAGACGGTTCGCTGTCAAATATGCATAATCCGTACAATAAACGAATGGGTTCCGCACAATGCAGCCACCGCGGCGTCTGGCTTTTGACGGTTTTCATTAAAATTCTATGTTGTAATTAGTATATTGTAAAACATGAGTTTTATTTCCCGCGAAAAGAATTTCTGTGCTTGTATAGCATGAAAGAATTTAAAAAGCGTTTTGTTTTAATTTTCCATGTTTTTATTTTGTTATTTTTTTATTTTTCAGAAGCTTAAAATGTTGTTTTTTTTTATCTATTTCTTCATCTGTATGTTTGTTCTCACACTACGCGAAAACTACTAATGCGATTCGAATGCGTTTTTCACTGATGTATTTATGTTCATCCAACTTAACACGGTACATGAAAATCTCAATTTACTTCCCTCTAAGGAGATAAGGGAACGAAAAACGAACGACATCGCGTGTAATGCTAGTTAGTAAAGAAAAATAAATAGAAATGTAACAAAATGTTTATTCGATGATGCAATAAGCACTTAAAATTTTGTTGTTAAAAGCAACAAAACTGACAAAAATAATAACAACCTAAAAACCTGCATTATGATGGTTGTAATAACGGTTTATGTTCCAAGAGCCATGTTTGTGTTGCGAGTTAAATAAATGGTGTACTCACAAAACTACGTATGCTCGACTCGCTAGTTTACTATGAGATGTATAGTTTGAGATTTTAAAGTGCTTTATTGTATGCTTCACTTCATTTTGCATGTAAAAATGTTGTGAAATTTTTACAATCAAAAAGCAAATAAACAATGGAAGCTACAAAATATGTTTCACAATAATTACGATCTGCCAATTTCATTTCAAAACCTAGTAATGCTACTATTGGTTTAGGACTAGCACATAAAACTTAAAAGTCTAGAAAGGCAGTGGTGTTTTCAAAAATTTTGCAAAATTTCAAAAATGCGTTTTTTTTTTTCAAAAGGTTGCCAGCACATTTGCAACTCTTAGGGCCTGTTTCACCGCTTACTGATAAGGTATCTGTTTGGCTATCCACAACTTTTTTGACATATTCTCCATACAACATCTGTCAAATAAAGTTGTTGGTACATTATCTGTAAGTGATAAAACAGGCCCTTACTCCATCAAAATTTTTGACAGTCAACTGTTATAAACAATATAATACATTACTGTCTATATGTACTCGTAGATGTATGCTGCAGTAGCTTTTACAGTAGAAGTTAGAATTTAATGTCGGCGGAGTAGTTGGCTAATTAACAGTAACGACTTGGTAAGTGTGTAATACGGGATGTTATTGCAACATCACACCCAGACTTCCACTGTCTCCAAACTCAACCACTTAACGTCCCAGATACCCTAAGTATTCTACAAACTGTTATCTAGGTATGTAACAGTAGTCTATTCCTAGACGTTTGAATCACTAACCGTCCAAACATGATCTAGCTCTTTAATTAGGTTGATGGTACAGAATGATACATACGTTTAGTACTAAATATTCAAAAAATTATTATCAACAACCTGCAGTCCTAAGTAAAGTCTATCTATATCTTAATACGCGAGCGGAAAAACTTTGAAACCCTTTTTAAGAAAGACTTACTTAGATGTAAAAGTATTAAATTTTTCCCATTTATAGTTGATATGAAGGAGAAGCGTGGAATACCAATATTATTTTAAAATATTATGCTTTATTCTTGCATATTTTTAATAAATAAAACGCTACGCACACTACATTATATTTCGCGAATTCATTCTTTGTGATTTAAGCTTACTTATTGTATAGCGGTATTTCCATGTCTAGAACGTATTTTAGAGATACATTAAAAAATAATAACGTCAGTGTCACGGCTCCCGCTTTAAATAACAGGTCATTTGGTTTTTTCGTGGCGAACCCTTCGCACGTTCCTAACTTACCTACGACGTAGTGCTGTCAACATGGGGAGAAAACGCTGGAGTCCGAGTACTGAAGAAAAAAGTCGATGAACATTTACATTGGGAAACATATTGAAGACTAGATCTTCGTCAGACTAACTAAGCAAGTAAGTTTTAATTCGATGTGAATAGCCATTTTCCATAATAAATTAATAATATTTTATGTACCTAGTTCATTCATAAGGCATACTTAAACATATTACACGTAGTGGTTTTTTTCCGTTACGCAATATAAATGTACAGTCAAGTTTTTTTCATCTACCTACATTTTATTCAAATTTACGAATACGCAACTGCTAAAGTTGGTGATTTCATTGTTCGAAGACTAAGGCTAAATAATAAAACACGCAACTACCAAACCTGGTTTTGCTATATGGACGCGCAACTGCCAAAGTCGAGGCTTTTGTCGTTCAAAAAATAATATGAATGGGCAACTTCCAAATTCGGAGCCTTTGATGTTCAAATATATAATCACGCAACTACCAAAACCGGGTTTTTGCTTTTTACAATAGACAATAACTATTCTGTTATTGTTCACAGATCGTGATGATCCTGCTCAAGCAGTTGACCACGTGGAAATTATCTCGCTTCTATTTCTGGCTGAAAACGTGCCGGACCTGAACCTTGGCTCGGCAATCGCTCCCACGTCATCGGACACAGCGTCATCTGTGAGGCCTCGAAGTATACTAATAAGGGAACACCAGGTGAGGATTCTCATCCTATTCTAGGCGACTTTCTTGAACTGTTTATCGGCAAACCAGCCCGTAAATAAAATACTGTGGCAAGCCATAGCACGCCTCACGAGGTCATTAAAAATATAAAGTATTATTAAGGCCAATTAGTGTGTAAGTTGCACAATATAGCATATGAAACTGGCTGCACGCCGCGGTTCAACCTCCAGTCGAATAACCAGTAGACCAACCAGACGACCGACCACACGACCAACCAGTCGACCAACCAGTCTACCAACCAGTCGACCAACCAGTCTATCAACCAGTTGACCAACCAGTCCACCAACCAGTCTACCAACCAGTCGACCAACCAGTCTGCCAACCAGTCGACCAACCAGTCAACCAACCAGTCGACCAACCAGTCGACCCACCAGTCGACCAACCAGTCTACCAACCAGTCGACCAACCAGTCGACCAACCAGTTGACCAACCAGTTGATCAACCAGTCGACTAACCAGTCGACCAACCAGTCGAACTACCAGTCGACTTACCAGTCGACCAACAAGTCGACTAACCAGTCGACCAACCAGTTGACCAACTAGTCGACAAACCAGTTGACCAACCAGTCGACCAACCAGTCGACCAACCAGTCGACCAACCAGTTGACCTACCAGTCGACCAACCAGTCGACCAACCAGTCGACCAACCAGTCGACCAACCAGTCGACCAACCAGTCGACCA